>PVHX01009531.1:0-29286 GCA_004024805.1 Geosciurus inauris
AAAAAAAAAAAAAAAAAAAAAAAAAAAGAAAAGAAAATGGAGCACCTGAGGCCATTACTACTAACCCTGCAGATATAAAAAGTACTATAACAATAAACTATGAACAAGTGAACAAGTGTGCACCATGTGTACCAAGAAATTAGATAACCTAGGTAAAACATGAGAAAGTGAGGAGACAATCTATAGAACAGGTGAAAATATTTTCAAATCATATCGCTCAGATTCTAGTATTGAGAGTGTATTAAAAACTCTTATAACTCAACAAAAATAGACAAATGCAACTAAGCCTGGGTAAATGACAGAATTAGACATTATTGCCAAGAAGATATACAATAGCCAACAACACAAGATACTCAATATCATAAGTCACTATAGAAATACTAATCAAAATCACAGAAATATCAACTCATACCCATTAGGATGGGTGTAATTAAAAAAAACATAAAATAACCAGTTTTGACATGGATGTGGAGAAGTCAGAACTCTCACACATAGCCAAGAGAGTTGTAAAATGCTGCAGCCACTGTGGGAACCAGTTTGGTAATCAACTAGTTAAACCTGCAATTACCATATGACATAGCAATTCTACTTCCACATATATACATATATAAACTGTATATATATTTTTAACCTTTATTTTATTTATTTATGTATTTTGTATGTGGTGCTGAGGATAGAATCCAGTGCCTCACGTGTGTGAGGCAAGCGCCCTACCACTAAGCCACAACCCCAGCCCTAAACTATATATATTTAAAAAGGCTGCTCAAACAATCTTGTGCATAAATGTTCCTAGCAATACTCTTCACAATAGCCAAATGATGGAAACACTGCAGATCACCATCAATTGATGAATGGTTGAACTAAATATTCACACAAAGGAATATTATTCAGCTCAACAAGGAAGACATTCTGACAGGTCCTACAACATGGATGAACCTAGGAAACATGATGCTCAGAGAAAGAAACCAGACACAAAAAGCCATATATTGCATATATTTCATTTATATGAAACATTGAGAATAGGCAAATCCATAGAGATAGAGAGCAGACTAGTGAGTATCAGAGGCTGGACCTGGACAAAGGGAATGACAGTTTAATGGGCACAAGGTTTCCATTTGGGATGGTGAGAATGTTATGGACTAGATGGTGGTGATAGTTTTACATTACAAGTGTGCTAAGTGCCACTGAATTGTACATGTTAAAATAGACAGATGGTGAAATTTACATGTGATTTTTACCTTAATAAATCCAAGAAAGAACTGAAGATGGGGAATCCTTAGTCATGAGGGGGTCTCTGACGATCCCACCTCAGTCCCAAAGAGTGGGAGGCCTGCTGATGACAGCACTGATCATGGAGAACTTTCCTGAGCTTCCCTTTTCTCTCTGGCTTTGTTCTGACACTAAAGTGATCAGAGACCAAGTTAGCACCTGTGGGTAGAGAATTGGATGTGCAAGACCAGGAGAAATGAAGCCTCAACTTGAAGTCAAGCTCTGGGCTTTGATTATTATACAGGATGGATGTTGCAGTGAGAGCCTGGGAGAGTATTTCTCATACAACAGTGACCAGGAAATTCATGGGATTGTCCTTCGGTGCATTCATCCCATCTGTCTCCTTCATTGCCTCTCAACTACTCTTTTCAGGTTTTTATTATATTAAAATATACATAACCTGAATTTTACTCCTTTAATTTTTAATTGTTCAATTCAGTGTCTTTAGTGCATTGCTGTGCAGCTATCATCCCATCTCTCTCCAGGACTGTTTCCCAGATGGAATCTGGGAACCCATGACACAATAACTCCCCATTGCTCTAATCCTGGAAACATCATTCTACTTAGTGTCTCTATGAATTAACTCCTTCAGGTACCTCACATGAGTGGAATCAGGCAATATTTGCATCTGTCTTATTTCATTTAACACAGTGACCTCAAGGTCTATCCATGGTACAGCATGTGCCAGAATTTTTAAGACCAACAATATTCCAGTGTATACACATGCCACATTTTGTTTATCCAGTCATCATTCAGTGGACATTTGCATTGTTTCCACATTGGCTATTGTGTATAATATTGTTATGACCATTGGTATCTGTTTGAGGCTCTGCTTTCAATTTTTTGGATATATACTCAAATGTGGAATTGCTGAATCACTTGGTAACTATAATTTTAATTTTTGGGGAGTGATCATACGGTTGTCTAAGACATGTGCACCATTTTACAGTGGTACAACTGACATGGCTCCCTGGCTGCCGAGCCATATAGTCAGCCCATTAATCCCTGTGAAGAAGCATCAGTGCAGCAGGGGTAAAGCTACAGAACGGCAGCCTGGGCAGGCTAGAGCACACCAGGGCCCAGCTTCATCATGGACTACCTGCTGCTTCCCTTAGGCCAGTGCCAGCATGGATACTGTGTATCCACATGGGCTGCAGCTACAGAGCCTGCCATGGTGGCATAGGTCTGAGGCATAGCAAGCCTGAGATTCAGCAAGCCAGGGCTGAGGCAAATCAAGGCATGTTGACCTGTAGCACCGAGGTGGCCTGGTCCTGGCCTGCTGCAGAAGCCCTCTCCACGGAGCGCCACAGCGTGTAATAGTCCAGCATCCACCATCCATCATCCAAGGACCTCAATCTCCCACTCCCCAATGACCAGCAGGAAAACTGAAGTGGGGAAGAGCTGAATGGTGTTGCATGGCTAATTAATGGCATTGGGACTTTTCCAAACCCTGATTAGAATAAAATTGGACCAATAGCATTACTACTTTCCCAAGTCCTGATCAGCATAAATTTGGGCCAATAGTGTTGACTCAAGTGCTATATGAACCTAGCACAATCAAGTGGCAACCCCTCAAGGGTGCCCTCTCACCCTGTAAGAGTTCTGTTCCTATTCACTTGAAAAAATTCTATTCTAATATTCACTCATCCTTGTCTATGTATTTCATTCTTTGAATTTGTGAGACAAGAACCCAGAAAGAACAATTTGGCGGTGAGCTTCTGGGTTCTGCCACAACACTAGAGGGCATAACCTACCATTAAGAACCACAACATAGGGCTGGGGTTGTGGCTCAGTGGTAGAGCACTTGCCTGGCATGTGTGAGGCCCTGGGTTTGATTCTCAGCACCACATTATAAATAAAGGTCCATCAACAACTAATACATTGTTGAAAAACAAAAAAAGAACTGCAACATATTCTTGGCTACAGAGTTCTGCAGTTTATACAGACCTCACCTGCAGGAGAAGTGGAGAAACTTCAGTTTCACAATAGAACATAAGGATTCCAATTTCTTTTCTGTGATCATCCTGGACCAGGATGTGGACACTGAGCCTAACCCAACTGCTACAGCTGATTGTAGGACTGAGAGCCATGACATGTGAGAAGCCTTAGACTCCACTTCCTATGACCCATTCCTTTAGTTGGAGGAGCAGCAGCCCCGGTGAGGGACTTGTCCCAAGGCACACTCTTGTTAGGGTGGATTCTTCCACCACATAAACTTTAGGACCATCCCCTTTTAGAGAACCCATCTTCTAGGGGCCACAATGCAGTCACACAATTCAGTTCCCCTACACAGTCCAGCACTTTCATAGCTGGCCTTAATGGTGGAGCACATCAAAGCTTCACTTCTGCCAGGCACAGTGGCGCATGCCTGTGATCCCAGCACTTTGGGAGGCTGAGAAAGGAGAATCACGAGCCTCAGCAATGGTGAGGCACTAAGCAACTCAGTGAGACCCCGTCTCTAAATAAAACACAAAATAGGGCTGGGGATGTGGCTCAGTGGCGAGTACCCCTGAGTTTAATACCTAGTACCAAAAACCCCACAAACAAACAAACAAACAAACAAACAAACAAACAAACAAAAACCCCTTCACTTCCTTGGACTTGAATGAAGAGCAGGATAGACTGACTGCTGCACCTGCCATGGGACTGGATTGGCTGAGGCTGGACACTGATCTCCTTGTGCACAGAGAGCAGCTGTGGACTCACTGTGCAGTGGTTCCCAAGGCAGGGACTCAATGAGTTGGTGGCTGCCTGGTGCATGCAGGATGAGCTCTCCCTAGCCCAGGTGCTGCTGTCCATCCCTGGAGCCCCGGTGAGCACCAGAGGTAGTGTAGGAGGGCTGGGAAGGAATCAAGGGCCCTTGGAACTTTCAGTCACTCAAACTTGTCAAGTCTGCCTTGTTGTCCCCCCTTAGATATGACTCCTCTCCTTCATCCTCAGAGTCTAGTAGATTTTCCTGAAATACCCTCATTGATCTATTTTACTCTGCCTTCAGCCCTCCAGGCTCTATTTTGAAGCTATCTTTTTCTTTTTATCTTCAATTTCTCTAGATATCCCTTGAGCATTAAAAAAAAATGTCTGTAAGTGGAGCTGCTCTGTTGAAAGCAGGATTTAGTATCTAGTCTCAGGCGTCTTCCTTCATTACTGTGCCTTTCCCATCAGCCTGGAGAAACCCCTCCAGGGAAACTTAGGGCAAGGTGAAGCCTAGCACTCTGGGGACCTGCTGCTTCCAATTTATCTTCCAGGAATTGCAGGTCACACCTCTGTTTAAATGAATCCTCCCTACACCCATGCACAATTTCCTAACCAGTGTTAACAATGTCAAAGGGGTTTTGTGGTCACATTGGTTGTGGTGGATTTGATGTGCTACTGGTAGCTCTGGGGTCACTCATACAAATAAAGGCTGGAATAGCCACATCACCTTTGGAGATACTGGCCTGGAGGAGATAGAGAATGCCTGAGAGCAGTTCCTGGTTCTGGCACCTCTTTCTTGTTCCCTGGACCTGTGAGGCCTCGTGTGCTGACTTGGGCCCCTTCCTCAACTTGCTCTTTCTTGCTAGTCTGCTTTTTCTCTTTCATATTTCTTCCTGGCTTAGACCTTTACCTCTGCCAGGAAATGAGGCTATTTTTAACCTGGCTAAGTTTGCTTCTCATTCTTAGGTCCAGGTCATTGGTTTCAAAAGTAATAATGCCACTCCTGAATTTCACAGACAGAATTAATGATCCTCTGCACTGTTCAAAAAACAAGAATAGGGCTCTGGGGTAGAAGGGTGATGATAGAGGCAGTGAGGGATTCATTAAGGTGCTTGATTCTAGTGGCTGGCAGGGATTTAACTACCATCATGTCGAGCAAAAGGGCAAAGACCAAGACCACCAAGAAGCACCCTCAGCACACATCAAATGTGTTTGCCGTGTTTGACAAATCACAGATTCAGGAATTCAAAGTTGAGTGCCCCTGAGTTCAATCTCTAGTACCAAAACAAAACAAAAAAACAAAAACAAAGAGGCCTTCAATATGATTAACCAGAACAGATGGTTTCATTAACAAGAAAGATTTGCATGATATACTTGCCTCACTGGGGAAAAATCCAACTAATGATTACATGTATGCCATGATGAATGAGGCTCCAGAACCCATTAATTTCACCATGTTCCTCGCCATGTTTGGTGAGAAGTTAAATGGCATAGGTCATGAAGATGTCATCAGATGCTTTTGCTTGCTTTGATGAGGAAACTACTGGCACCATTCAGAAGGATTATCTGAGAGAGCTGCTGACCACACTGGGCCATCAGTTTACAGATGAGGAAGTGGATGAGCTGTACAGAGAAGTCCCTATTGACATAAAGAGGAATTTCAATTGCATTGAATTCACATGCATCCTTAAACATGGAGCAAAAGACAAAGATGACTGAAAAGAACTTCACATTCCAGACAAATATTTCTTGTTGCCACTTTGGGTATTCCCGAAATTTTTCTCTTAGAGCCTTTTGCATGCCCTTTAGCTTTACAGTGTTTACCTTTCTTGTTTTGTATTTATTCTCAGCCATTTTGAGGCTCATGTAACTTTATAATCACAGTGGAAATGGGACTTTTTGTCATTTTCAGAATAGAAAATAGAGTAATTTAAGTTAGCTTTGCCCTCACCCCCAATAACTACAGTCTACACAGAGTCAATATATTTTCTCAGAGAAAGTTATTCACTCATTTTTTCTGAACCATAATTAAATTTTATAATAAAATGCTAAACAACAACAAAAAAACAACCCCTAAAAAAAAACCAAAACAAAAAACCAAAACCAAGAATACAGCTGGTTTTGAAAACTATTCCTCAGTCCAGTCAAGAAAAAGACCACTGACAATAGCGGGGTCATCTTAGCAAGGGGGTGTTAGGAAAGATATCTCTGATAGGATTTGGGATTGTGTTAACAAGTTTAGGGGAGAGTTCAAGGAAGAAGAGTTTTTCTTCTAGAGTGAATGCTGTCAGGAAGCAGAGAATTCTTAGGGTAAACTCATTATATCTTTCCTAGAAGAGGAAGAACTGGAATGAAGTGAACTGTGGATTAGAAGATAAAGAGCAGTCATTTACAGCTAGCCAGGTTAGGGGATGTTGGTGACTTCTTTGAATAAAATTATGTCCAAGTTTGAACTGTGTCAGACATTATTACAGAATAGGGATGTTTGTTTTGTTTTTAGATTTTTTTTCCCCCTGATCACTTGTGCATTTACACTGATATAACAAGAGGCTCTGTGAAACTGTTTATATTCCAGAGACAGCATGGCCTCTTTCCATGAGTGCCAGTTTGGGGCCTAAATCCAGTATGAGTTATGTCCATATAAGAGTAGAAGAAATGCACTGACACAAGTCCCTGTGAGTGAAATGCCCTGTGGTAATTAAGGCAGAGAAGAAAGTGAAGCAACTGCAAGTCAAGAGGCACCAAGCATGGCCAGCAACCACAGGAAGCTAGAAGAAGTAAGGAAGCATTCTCCCTTAGAGACTCTCCAAGGAGAATGACCATGCTGGAACCTTGATTTCTGACTGAAACCTTCCAGAACTTCAAGGGAATAAACTTGCTTGTGTTAAGCTATCCAGTTTGTGGCCCTTTGTTTAGGCAGCCCTAAGAATTTCATAAAAAGTACCTACTATATGTTAGGTCCTGGAGACAATAGCAGAGAAGATCTAAGACCCTTGTACTTAAGAGATCTGTCTAGTCGGGGAGACAGACTTGCCCTTCCCTCTCCTTGCTATGAAGATAAAACGTTTTCCCTGGCACTGCCTGGTCAGGCTTCACTTAGGTTGACATTCAATGCCTCTATTGACTACCCTGCCAGCCTCTCTGCTGTCATATCTCATCTCCCCATTTGCAGAGCTTCAGAAACATTGAACCCTTTCTGAGTGTGGCACAGGCCACACTGCTCAGTGCCTTTCCTAATGGGAATGGTGAAGTTACTTGTTGTTTTATGTTGTGCCTTGTGTGGGTTTGCCGATGAGTTGGGGTCCCAGGGGATGAAGAGGGGTCCTCAGGAGGGATGAAATGGGGTCCCATGGGATGAGGTATGGGGTGGTCGGTTGCAGAGCCAATTCACCCAGACTCCAGGGGCTGGTAAGACTGCTCTGCTGGAGCAAGATGCAGAACCCATTTATTCCAGAAAGTACAACAGCTTATGTACGGTCATTGGACCAATCATGGCCCTGAGGTTACAACCAATGGGGTACTGCTGTGTGTTAGGTGCGCAGTCCATCAGCATAGAGTAGGGAAAGAGGGAGGGGAGGGCTTGGATGTATGGGGAGTGCTTCTACATATCCCCCTTTTTACTTTCATTTGAAAGGTCAGTGGGGCCTGTGTGGCCCATAAGCAAGCATGTTGGAGGGATCTGTGATAATCTCCTCATGGGAGAGAATCATTCTGCTGGATTTCCAGACTCCTGCATGTTGTGTATGAGAGAGGGGGAAACAAATGAGACTGTGTCTGTCTTAGGTTATGCCCATCTTTCAGAGTATCTTACTCGTCATTGAGTAACCAGCCTGTGTGAATGGGGAGGCAAAGGAGACTGTGCCTGTGTTAGGTTGTGCCCATGTTTCAGAGCATCTTACCCGTCATTGGCTAACCAGCCCGTGTAAATGTGCCCTGAGATGAGTTCTCTACTAAGAAAAGGGGTAATGGGGTTGTGTGGGGTTGGAAGTGAAGGGGGTTTGGGGTTAGGACTGGCCAAAGCTGTAAAGCCTTGCGTTTCCAGCAAAGATGGGGTGGGTGAGCTTCTTACATGTTCTTGAGGGCTGTGATCCATATGGTGGGAATTTTCTTGTGTTCCTGTGATTCTTTAATGATATGAACTAAGAGAGCTTGTTTAGTTTCTAGTTTGGTTAATTGTCTTTTTATACATTTGACAAAGAGAAAGACCAGAAGAAGGCTTAGAACCCTGAGCCCTATGATAATCCAATTGGATGGATCTAACAGAGCTGGTAATTTATTTCACACCTTTTGAAGAATAGAAGGGTCAAAACAACATTAGCTTTGGTTTAGGTACTCACAGAAGGGGCTTCTTTCTTCTGGTGGGGAGTTATGTTGTCTTCTCAAGAGAGGCTTGGATGAATATTCCTGGCTGGAATACAAAGGGGCTTAGATTCTGTGTGTGTGGGGAAAACACTAGCATAGCCTTGCCCTTGTGTGAGCAGAGGGTCTGGGCCCTTCCATTGAAGGGTCAAGGAGTCCTTCCATCGTACCGAAGGAAGTGGGGTAGGGAAAGTAAATGGACCCCAGTGTCGGATTGCTGCATTGAGGCCTTGTTTGTCAAAAGTGAGATAGTTAAGGGTAAATAATGCATCCAACAATCTCAAAGAAGGGTCCTTTTTGGTAGAATCAAATTTCTGAAGCATATCCTTTAGAGTGTGATTGGTTCTTTCAATGACTGCTAGTCCCTGGGGGTTATAGAGAATCCCTTTTGTATGGGAAATTCCCCAGGAAGTTAAAAATTCCTTCAATCTGAGGGAGACATAGGCCAGGCCATTGTCTGTTTTGATTGACCAAGGGATGCCCATGAATAGCATTGCTTGCTTCAGAGCCTTAATCACATGGGCTGCATTTTCTCCTGTGAGGGCAGTAGCATACACAAGGGAGGAATAGGTGTCAATTATCACATGTACAAATTTTAAGTTTTCTGAAGGTAGGGATATGAGTGACATCCATCTGCCAGAGGGAGTTGGGTGTCAGCCCACAGGAGTTGATTCCCTGTGGTTGGAGAGGGCCCAATGGTAACAATGGGCCACAAGAGGAGCATGTATGAATCAGATGTTTGCATTGTTCGATTGGAATTTCAGGCAATAGGTGATGAAGATTATCTGCTGAGAGGTGAAACCTCTGGTGTAAGGCTCTAGCTTGTTCTAGAGTGGACATCATGACTTTAGGCTGGCTTCCAACTTGTCAATAGAGGCGTTCCCTTCTGATAGGAAGCCAGGCAAACCAGAATGGGAGCAAATGTTCATAATATACCATGATTGTTGTCTTACTTCTAGTACAGATTTCAGGGCAGTCATAGGCTGTTCAACAGGACAGTCTCCAGGCCTAAATGTGGAATAAACAATGGAAGAGCAGACCTTAACAGCATATATGCTATCAGAGATTATGTTAAGGGAAATGGTCTGATATCTTTCCAGCACCAGAATGAGTGCAGTCAATTCAGCTACTTGGACGGAATCACAAGGCCTTTGGACAAACCAATCATTTGTTATATTAGATCCCATTATAATGTAGCCAAGATGATGAGTTTTTGTGTCTGTGAACACACAAGGGGCCATAGGAATGGGTTTGTCCAAGGGAAAGGTATGAGTGGTCACCATCAATGGAAGATCTTGTAGAATCTGCAGTAGTTTAGGAGGGAGATGGGAAGACAGTGACCCAGGAAATCCCTCCATCATTATCTGGAAGTCTAAAGAAGTTTGTAGGAGGAAGGTGATTTGTTCCTGATGAAAGGGTATGACTATGGCATTAGGTTCCTTATTAAAGATGGATCTAACCTGTTCTCTGAGGCTCACCACTAAGGCTATAATTTGTGAGGTGAGACTGGTGATTTTATGGCAGGAGGTCCAGGGAAGGTGTGGCCTAATAAAGGTCCATCATGTTGCCAAAGGACACCTAACAGTAATTTCAAAGTGGAAAGTACTATGGCTGACAGAGGAAACTCAGGGTCAAATATTTGAAGCTGGGCAGATATGAACAATTGATTAATTTCTTCCAGGGTGCCTCTAGCTTCTAGAGTAATCTTAAGCTTTCTAGAAGGATGTTTGCTGCCTTTGAGTAGATCATAGAGGGGCTCTAGTGCTTTTGGAGGTAACGACAAGAATGGTCTAATCCAGTTAATATTACCACATAATTTTTATAATTCTGTCAAGGAGATGTCATCAGGGATGTCAAGAGAGGGTTTAACAGGTTGTATCACCCAAGAAAAATGAAACCCTAAGAAGGAGAAGGGAGGGTGAGTTTGAATCTTCTTCTTGGCCACATGAAGATTAAGATCCTCTAAATTTTTTAGGAGTGCAGACAGAAGTGCTTGAAGAGACACTTGGTCTTTGCAAGCCACTAAGATATCATCCATGTAATGAGTAGCCATTGCTCCTTAAGGGGGCGATGGCTTTAGCCACAAACATTTGGCAAATGGTAGGGCTGTTTTTCATTCCTTGTAGCAAGACTTCCCATTGATATTGCTCACAAGGTTTGGCATGATTAGGCTCCCAGACCGAAAAAGCAAAGTAAGGCCTGTCTGCCTCATGAAGAGAGATGGAAAAAAAAACAATCCCTATTGTCAATGGTAGCTATATAGTGATATATTGGGATGGCTGAGGGGAAAGGAAGGCCACGTTGACATGTGCCCATTTTTTCCATTTTCTTGCTCAAAGTAAATAAGATTGCTGACAAGTGCCTGAGACTGGAGGCACCCCTGCCCGATAGCATATCCATGGAAAAATTAAGACCTTGTGTTATATTGTAATAAGCCCATTCTTCTACAAATTCTAGGTAGAATCCTTCCATTGAAGGTATTGGGAAGTGGAAAGGACTGGCTTGAGAAGGGAAAACCAATCAAAGGGAGTTTGGAGAGAGGAGGACCAGGACTCCAGAAATTGAAGAGAAAAGGGAGAGGAAGGGCTAGTGTCTTGACAGGCCTTGCATAGCTGAGTAAGCTCGGAGACTGGAGTGGGAATCCAGGGGTGGACATTGCTGTTGGTCTGGAGGTTAACCGTATAAGCGTGGGTGGTGGGTGGAGCTGGGCAAACAGGGTTGGAAGGAGAGAGATGAGTGAGTGGGTTGCAGGCAGAGGAAGCAAAGTAGGGAGGAGGAAGGGCAACTGCAGCCAGCGCTGAAGGCAGGGTGGAGCACATAGCAGGGGTTTGGAGGGAGGAGAATTTCCAGGAAGAGGGTGTTCACAGGAAATTGAGAATGACCTATCAGGGCTATGTGATTGGTTTGGGGGGGTACTATGGAGGCTGCCTCATTGAAGCCATCTTCGTCCTCCATGAAGTAGGAGAGGACCAAGGAGATTTCCCATGTTGAAGAAGTGGGGGCGGGAGACATTAAAGTGAAAGTAAACAGTAACATTTGACAGCAACCGGACTTGGACCAGCATTTGTGCTCTCTGTGAAAGCCCGACCAGTTGCATGCTTCGTGTCCTGCAGGGACCGCGGACCACCTGCAG
The DNA here is from genome assembly GCA_004024805.1 of Geosciurus inauris. Lineage (NCBI taxonomy): Eukaryota > Metazoa > Chordata > Mammalia > Rodentia > Sciuridae > Geosciurus > Geosciurus inauris. The sequence continues at coordinate 11,456 of PVHX01009531.1, forward strand.
CGTGAGGCTGCTCACCAGAGATGGGGGTGTGTGGCTGTGGCCAGAGGAAGTGCAGGCGCAGTGCACCTGGCATCCTCCTCTCTCCCTGCCAGGCCCAAAAATCACCCCGTGGCACCTCATGGCTTTTGCTCACTTCTCCGAGCGTGACAGCAGGTGGCACCATGGCATCGGGCTTGCGTCCCTGGGGTGCAGCCATGAGTCAGCCTTCTCCCAAGGCATGGACCCCGCCCCGAGGGGGCGGCACAGGCGCTACTGGGTAGCGCCGATCTGAGAGACAGAGGGCCCATGAAGGTGGTGGTAGTTGGGGGCCTCCAGGGAGAGGGGAAGTCGGTGTGGAGGGGCAGCCACTGGGGAAAGTTTCCTGAAAGTAGGAGGAAATGCTAGTGAAAAGAAGCCAAAAGCAAAGAGGACAGAAAAAACCATGCAAAGACAGACACAGAGTACAATTACAAAAAGGTTGGTGTTACCTTCACCAGTGTGGGAGAGAGCTGGCCTGGGTGTTCCCACAGTAATGTGCAATAGTATCAGGTTTCTCAATCATGTGGCTTGACCATTGTTCCCCATTCCTGAAAAACCCCAAGGGTAGTAAAGTAGTAACACTCTGTAAGACTTTGGAGCATCCGGTTGTACCCTGTGGCGCTTCCCTTCCTGGTGAGAAGGCATCCTAAGATATATATATACCCAAGTCAGCAGAATAAACAGAACTTGAGCTCGAGACTTGTCTTGTCCTTTGTGTGTGTAAGTCTTATCCGCAGTGCCCTCGCCGATCCTGGTTTCACTTTGTGCTGGTGCAGGCTCTGGCACACCAGCAAGATAAAAAAGACAGGGGACTGCCACAAATTCACTTACCGAGGGGTTGAGCAGGCCCTAGAGCACGTGTGTGCCAAAATGTTGTTTTATGTCATGACTTGTGTGGGTTTGCCGATGAGTTGGGGTCCCGGGGGATGAAGAGGGGTTCTCAGGAGGGACAAAATGGGGTCCTGCGGGATGAGGACCCTATCCTGCGGGATGAGGGTGGTCGGTCATGGAGCTAATTCACCCAGATTCTGGGGGCTGGTAAGACTGGTCTGCTGGAGTGAGATGCAGAACTCATTTATTCCAGAAAGTACAACAGACAAATCATGGCCCCGAGGTTACAACCAATGGGGCACCGCTCTGTGTCACGTGCGCAGTTCATCAGCATAGAATGGGGAAAGAGGGAGGGGAGGGGTTGAAGGTATGAGGAGTGCTCCTACAGTTACTCATCCATCTTCCCTCTAGGCTACAAGAACTAGGTGTTATAGATTTTAAAAAATATTTTTATTCAATGCTAGTGATCAAACCTAGGGCCTTATACATGGTAGGCAAGTAGTCTACCACTAAGCCATATACCAAACCCCCGACCACTATAGATTTTTAAAATCACTATGTTGCTTAGCAAAGTGCCTGGCATAAGTGCCTAAAGAATACTGAAGAATGAGGTTAAAAACAAATCTAAGCTGGGCATGGTGACCCACACCTATAGTCCCATTTACTTGGTAGGATGAGGTGAGAGGATCCCTTGAGTTCATGAGTTGAAGACTAGCCTGGTCAACACAGTGACACACTGGATCAAAAACAAACTAAAGCAAAACAAACCAAAACAAAATGAAACAATAAATATGAGCCAGATGTGGTTGTGTGCACCTGTAATCCAAGCTTCTCAGGAAGCTGAAGCAAGAGGATCTAAAGTTCAAGGCCAACCTGGGCAACATAGTGAGACCCTGTCTCAAAAATCAAACACAACAAAACAAAATCTAAAATGAGCACAAGAGATCTTTTTGAAGCCATGAAATTGTTCTTAAATTGGATAGTGGTAGTGTTACACAATTCTGCAAACTTACTAAAAATAACTGAATTCTATACATGAAAACTGGTTAATTTTGTGATATTTAAATCATGTTATGCAAAAATGTTTTCTGAAATATTCAAGCCTACTTGAATGGCTAAAAGGTGAAAAATACAAAGTGCAGCCAGAATGCAGCTGCACCACCATTGTGAATGTTAATGGGCTCAGTTGCAATATCTGCTAATGGGAAAGAAATATACATAGCCTTAATTCCATTTATAGTTATATAACCCATGTGATAATTAGGTTTTTGTGACTGTGACCAAAATGCCTGAGAAGAACAAATTAGAAAAGGAATAGTTTATTTTTGTTCACAGTGTCAAAGGTTCATTGTCAGTTAACTCCCTTGCTACGGGCTCAAGGTGTGGCAGAGCATCATGGTGGAAGGGCACGGAAGAGAAAAGCTGTTCAGCTCATGATGCCTGGAAGCAGAGAGGGAAGAAGCACTCTTCCAGTGTGTGCCTCCAGTGACTTGCCTCCTCTAGTCACTCCCCACCTGCCTATAGCTGCCATAGTTAGTTCATTCAATGAATTGATTAGGTGACAACTTTCATGATCTAATCATCTCACCTCTGAACATTTCTGCATTAACTAAGGAGCTTTGGAGGACACCTCATATCTAAGCTGTAGTACCCCCAAAACTAATATATGTATCCACTAAAATGCATATAAAATTTTCATAGCAGCACAATTCATAATTTTCCCAAACTGCCATTTAGCCAAAGCTCCATCAAGAGTAGAAGAGACAAACTGGGTGCGGTGGCACACGCCTGTAATCCCAGAACTTTGGGAGGCTGAGACAGGAGAATTGCATGTTCAAAGCCAGCCTCTGCAATGGTGAGGCACTAAGCAATTCAGTGAGACCCTGTCTTTACATAAAAAAAAAAAACACAAAAAAGGGCTGGAGATTTTGCTCAGTGGTTGAATACCCCTGAGTTCAACCCCTTGTACCAAAAAAAAAAAAAAAAAAAGAGTAAAAGGGACAAATAAATGAGGGAACTACAGAGACATAGGAACAAATATCTATAGTTATTCAGGACCCAATTGTCACCTGAATACATTAGAACCAATATCAACCTAGTCACCTCCCTTTGTTTGTCATCTGTCTCAGCTGGCCCAAATCCCACCCTCCAGAGCCCAATCATACTTGGATCCCTTTCCTTTGCCCAGAGTCTCTGCCCATGCTGACTCATTAGTGAAGTACTGCCATTATTGTGGGAGAAGCTTCATTATCTCAGGCCAAGTTTCATATAAGAGGATCAGTTACCCTCTCTCTTGCTTCCTTTCACCCTTTCTTTGCCCTTTTGTTATGGCATAACATAACAAGAAAGCCCTCATGAAGGCCAGACATGGCACACACTCCTAATTCCAGCAACGTGGGAACAGGAGGATCACAAATTCTAGGATAGACTGGGCAACTTAGCAAGATCCTGTCTAAAAAAAAAAAGAGAGAAATTGAGAAGGAGTAGGGATGTAGCTCAATGGTAAAGTACCCAATAACAATCCCCAATAACACACACATGCACAAAACCATATCATAGAATTATAATTTGTACGTCATACAATGTGATTATTTTACATGGAATGCTGCCATGCTTAATGAGAGTATAGAATTTTCCCATCATTATAAAAAGTTCTCTCCCTTACTTTCACAGGTCTCAGGCAACCACTGATTTGTTTTCTATCACTATAGATAGATTTTAATTTTACCTTTCTGAAAATCTCATAGAAAGTGTCTCATACAGAGTTTTAGTCTTTCCTGTCTCATGTAGTCTTTCCAGTTTTCTTTCACTCATACAATTCTCTTTTAATGCTGGGGATCAAACTCAGGGCCTTAAGCTTGCTAGGAAAGTACCCTACCACTGAACTATACCCTCAATTCAGCCCTTACACAATGTTTTTCAGAAACATCCACAAGCAGGATTCCATTTTATGAATATATCACAATTTGTTTATTCATTCCCAGAACAAGGGACATTTACACTGTTTCCAACTTTTGGAGACTATATTTAAAGCTGCTATAAATATTCACATACAAGCTTCATAATGAACATTTGTTTTCATTTCTCTTGGATAAGTACTTCAATGAGGGATGGCTGGGTCTTAAGGTAAGTGTATTAGGATTGTGTAGGAAACCAAGACACTGCTTTCAAATGTATTGAACCATTTTAGATCCCCATTGGCAGTGTATGAGAATTTCCTCCACAATCTCATCAACAGTAATGTCAGTCTTTGGGTCACTCAACTTTCTGTCACTGCTATAAAATACTTGAGATATAAAGATAACTGAGCTATAACTTAAAAAAAGAAAAGATTTGTTTTGACTCATGATTTCAGAGGTTTCAGTGCATGGTTGCTTGGCCCTGTTGCTTTGGTCTGTGGCAGCACAGCACATCACAGTGGAAGCACATGGTCAGGAAGCTGTTCACCTCTATGGCAGCCAGGAATCAAAGTGAGAGACAGGAAGGGGATGGTTTCCTAGTATTCATTGTTAGGGCACACTCCTGATAACCTGACTTCCTCCCACTAGGCCTCACACCTTAAAGGTTCCACTACCCCCTAATAGCACCAGGGATTGGGGACCAAGGCTCTGACATATGGGCTTTTGCAGAAGGTTTTCGATCCAAGTTAAAGTATTCTTATTTTTAGCCATTTTGTTGCTTAATGTTGTGTCATTGTGCTTTTTAAATATTTTTAGTTGTAGATGGACACAATAACTTTATTTTATTTATTTATTTTTATGTTATCCTAAGGATTGAACCCAGTGCCTCACACATGCTGCACAAGTGCTCTCTCACTGAGCTATACAGCCCCAGCCCTCATTGTGCTTTAAATTTACATTTTTCTGAAGATTACTGACCCTGAGCATCTTTTCATGTTTTTTTTTTTAAAACTTACAACTCATATATGTTCTTTTGTTAAGTCTCAAAGAGAGATTTTAAGAAAGATTTAAAGAAAATCTTTTGCCATTTTTGAAAAGTGGACTATTTACTTTCTTACTATTGATTTTTAAGGAGAAATTCAAATAACTTGTCTTTAGTCATTACCCAGTTTATTATTTTTATTTATTTATTCAGCAGTACTCAGGATTGAATCCAAGGGCCCTCTACTACTGAACTCTATCACCTCTTTTTATTTTTTATTTTGAGACAGGGTATTGACAAATTGCCCAGGCTGGCCTTGAACTTGTCCCCTTCCGGCCTTAGCCTTCAAAGTCAATGGGTCATTGCCACTTTAAAGTGTATGATCCAGTGGCATTTAATACAAGTAGTATATGTACTTTCTTCAGCTTCAACATATTTTTATTATCTCAAAAGAAAACCTGCTATCCATTAGCATTTACTATCTCTTCTCTCCCCCACCAGCTTATAGCAACCCCCAATCTGCTCTCTAAATGTATTTTCCTATTCTGGGCATTTCATATGTGACCTGTCCCGAATTGTTTCTTTCATTTAGCATCATGTTTCTGAGGTTCTTTTATATTGTAAAATAAAGCAATGTTTTATTCTTTTCCATGGATGAATAAATTTCCATTGTGTGAACAGATCATATTTTGTGAGGGTGAGGGACACAAACACTTTTATACCTTCCTGATGAGAATGTAAATCAGTATACACTTTCTGGAAAACAAAATGTTGAAAGAGCATTTTCATTCAAGTAAACACACTGCTGGCAATTTGACATGAGGCAATAATTAGGCAATGGTATAGATACAGATTGTATAAAAACAGTAAAAAGGGCCCAGAATTAGGGATTAGTTTAATAAAACACAATCCACTTATACCATAATAGTTAATAGAGGGTGGTTGTCAACTCTGTGCTGGTTAATAACTCACCAGGTCACCACAAGCACCCATGAGGTAGATGCTGCTTAGCATTCCCATTTTATAGATGAGGAAATGGGTTTGAAGAACTAAAGGAACTTGATTGAGATCACACAGCTGGGGAGACAGGAGAAAGAATTTGGACCTTGGCTGCTGGCTCCCAGTTTGGGCTATTTTGTCCGTGGTTCACATAATGATGGCATCAACCTAAATTCATCAACCTGGAACCTGGTGCACAATAAACTGTCAAATGAAAAATGGAGTCAAAAAAATATCAAAGGTGATTACCTACATAGAATAAAGGCAGGTATATAATTTTTTCTCCTTGTTTGATTTTTATGACATGAAAATATTATTTTAATCACAAAAGAAAATGCAATTCTTTTTATTTAGGAGGCAAATAGAAAAAGGAGAAAAGTTAGAGGATAGAGGAAGGGATCCAATGATATAAACTCCCAAGGATCCCTTGACTGGGGACCTGGTATCTCCCTGCTATCTCCCACAGCCAGACTAGCTGCAGTCCCACTCCACCTTGGAGGCCGAATGACCAGGGACTCAAAGGCAAAGAGGCAGCTGCAAAACAGCTTCCTCTGGTGACCTCGTACTCCATGGACTCCATGGAAATGTATTGCTCACCTCCAACCCTAAACAGCTGCTAATTGTAATGGGGTCCACCCCAGGTCTTGAACATAACCCTTGCTGCTTTGCTACTGGTAGTTTATTTTAAAGGTGATACATTTTTTCCTTCTTCTCCCTTTCCCTCTCCTTAATCATGAGGGAAAGAAGCAAGATTAAGCTTATTCCTGTCCTACACAGAGTTATTTGTTCTTCAGCTCAATGACAACAGGGATAAAGGTATCCAGACTTAAGAGCTGGTACAAAAGGGTCTGAGAAGCATCTATCTTTGGTTTTTTTTTTTTTGGCTTTATGGGTGTGAGGTTACCCCTACCTGGGTGAGGTTACCTTTTTTTAATATATATTTTTTATTCTAGTTAGGTTTACATGACGACAGAGTGCATTTTGATTCATTGTATACAAATGGAGCACAACTTTTCATTTCTCTGGTTGTACATAATATAGAGTTATATCGTATGTTTATTTATCTTGCTTTTATTTCTTGTGCTTTAGGAGTCTTGTTAAGGAACTTGGGGCTAAATCCGACATCATGAAGATTTGGGTCTACTTTTTCCTCTATTAGGTGCAGGGTCTTTGACCTAATGCCTAGGTCCTTGATCCATTTTGAGTTGAGTTTTGTGCATGGTGAGAGATAGGGATTTAGTTTCATTTTGCTGCAAAGGGATTTCGAGTTTTCCCAGCATTATTTGTTGAAAAGGCTATATTTTCTCTAATGTATGTTTTTGGCACCTTTGTCTAGTATGAGATAACTGCATATATGTGGGTTTGTCTCTGTGTGTTCTATACTGCGGGGGTCGCAGTCCTTCCCGAGCCAGTGGGTTGAAGGGGCACCCCCACATTCACCTCGCAGTGGAAGTTGGGAAGAGTTGGAGCCGACTGGTTGCCCGTTCTCAGCCCTTGCTGCTGCCAGACAATCAGACACACCAGGGGGTACAGTCAGAGCAGGCACCCGTTTATTTGCAGAATAAGCATTCAACTTATAGGGCCGTTCGGCCAATCAGAGACAATGCACGTAGGCAACAGCTGTCCATGTGGCAAGGCACGTAAGCCCCCTGAATTCTCCCCATGAACTGCACGTTCATGGAACCAACAGTAATCCAATCACATAGTTCCTCCTTCCTTTGAGCCTTTCCCATTTACACACAATGGCTAGTCATTAGGGCGTAGCATAGAGCTAGCTCCCCACACTATACCATTGGTCTACTTGTCTATTTTGGTGCCAATACCATGCTGTTTTTGTTACTATAGCTTTGTAGTACAGTTTAAGGTCTGGTATTGTGATGCTTCCTACTTCACTCTTCTTGCTAAGGATTGCTTTGCCTATTCTGGGTCTCTTATTTTTCCATATGTGATTCTTTTTCTATTTCTGTAAGAAATGACATTGGGATTTTAATTGGAATCACATTGAATCTGTATAGTGCTTTGGGTAGTATGGCCATTTTGACAATATTGATTCAGCCTATCCAAGAGCATGGGAGATTTTTCCATTGTCTAAGGTCTTCTTCAATTTTTTTCTTTACTGTTCTGTAGTTTTCATTGTAGAAGTCTTTCACCTCTTTTGTTAAATTGACTCCCGAGTATTTCATTTTTGGGGGGCCTACTATAAATGGGGTAGTTTTCTAATTTCTCTTTCAGAGGACTTATCACTGATGTATAGAAATGCATTTGATTTATGGGTATTGATTTTATATCCTGCTGTAGGAGACCTGGCCATGGAAGTGTGGTTATAGGGAGTGCTGTCAGGCTTTTCTTTAGATAATGGCCACTGCTCAATCCATTTAGGAGTTTTAATTAACCATTCAAGAGGCATTGCTTGAGGTGTCTGAGCAGTGGCTACTAGTTTTCCTGATGTATAGTAATAGAAGTTCCCAATTTAGCTAATAAATCCAGTCCCCATATATTAATAGGTATATTAACTATAAACTATTTGCCAAGCTCTAAGAAACACTTGCCTAACTTGTTGAAGGTCCTGATCCCTATATTGAGCTTGAGCTCTAAGATCTCGATATGCCCCTGCTCCCAGTAATTGTTCCTCCACAAGTCCCGGTGGGTCTTGAGTTTGATTAATTCTAGCTTGTTTACGAGCTTCATCTTCCCACTAGCTCCTTAGCTTTAACCATTGAGAGCCTTCCAACACAGTTCTGGCAATTGATTCCCAATCAAGAGGAATTAATAATTTAGCCATCCCTACATTTTCTAGCATTCCTAGCACATAGGGAGATTGTGGTCCATATTGAGCCACTGTGGCCTTTAAATCTTTCATAAATTTATATTCCGTTGTCTCATATTGAACATTTATCATATCAGGTTGATCTGGAATTGGTTGTTGAGTAACTGGAAATAAATTAGGAGGATTAATGAAACCACCAGGGGGCGCAGAAAGATCATCATCATCAAATAAAGCAGCTGGAAAAGTAAAACGTATTCTCGTCCTACATCAGCTTCTTTCCTTTTTATATGAAATAAAGAAGCATAAACAGGAACACTAGGCTGAACATCTTCCTTTCTATTTTTTCTTTTTTTATCATCTCTTGAAATTTTTGAAACATATCATATAACTCCTCATCTTCACCACTGCTAGCACTATTATTCTCAAAATCCTCTTCAGTATCCGATTCAGGAGGTTTAGAAGGAGGTAAAAGTATAGCATCACCCTCCTTCTTATTTTTACCTCTATCTACATTATCTTTTTTTATTGCCTCTCCTTCACTCGGGAGGGGAGCCTCCTCATAAATTTTTTCTTTCTTTTGTGAATTACATTCACTTTCAGTTTCAAATAACTGTAAAGCTTGTGTTATAACACCACAAACAGTCCAAAGTTTTATAGGTATAACCTCTCCTCTTTCATGGTGTTTTTAAAACTCTTTTATAACTAACTTCCATTCCCTTAAATTAAGTTGCACTTTAGTTTGATAACAAAATCAATAGCAATGCTTTTCAATAGTGTCAAAGAGTTCCTTGAGCCGGCATTTAGGAACCTTCACCCCTATTGAAGGTAAAAGCTTGAAGCAAAGCTAAATACTAAACTCTGAGGGAATGAGAATTTCCCATATTTTTGCTGAAAGTTTCCCCTTTCAGTACACTTACCCGTGTATGTTTTTTGCTGAAAGCTTCCCTTTCAGTACACTTATCCATGTATGTTTTTTTGCCGAAAGTCCCCCTTTGGTCCACTTACCCCGGTGTGCTCCCTTTCGGTTCTGCCGTGTTTTTGCTTCCCACGCTTGTGCCCCAATGTCTGGTGCCACAATGTTGCGAATAGAATGAATATAAAGACAGCTGCTTTATCCTTAATGATCTAACACTTTATTTTTCCAGGCCCTTTTATATTCTTTTTAATGATACAAAGCCAAGAGGAATGATAACAATGTACATGCATAAAGCTCATTGTTAAAAGTGCAAAGTCAGTTACAGAATACATCCCATCCGGGGCTAGAGGAAGCTGGCAAGAAGCCGGCCCGCTGGCAAGGAGCCAAGGTCAGAGGAAGAAAAATCTGGCTGGACATATCAATTGGCAAAGAGCCGGGTCTAAGGGGAGAGAAGTCTCCAGGCACATCAGTTGGCAAGGGGCTGGGGCCAAGTCTTGGTGTTCCAAGACCAGAGAGGGAAGGGTGTTTCTGCCTGCTCAGCCTGACAGCACTCCCTATAACCACACTTATGTGGCCAGGTCTCCTACATCCTGCTACTTTGCTGAATTCATTTATTAATTCTAGAAATTTTTTGGTGGAATTTTTTTGGATCCTCTAAGTATAGAATCATGTCATTGACAAATAATGATAGTTTAAGTTCTTCTTTTCCTATTTGTATCCCCTTAATTTGTTTCATCTGTCTAATTGCTCTGGCTAGAGTTTCAAGGACTATGTAGAATAGAAGTGGTGAAAGAGAGAATCCCTATCTTGTTCCCATTTTTAGAGGGAATTCTTCCAATTTTTCCCCATTTAGTATGATGTTGGTCTTTGGTTTTGCATAGATAGCTTTTACAATGTTGAGGTAAGTTCCTACTATCCCTAGTTTTTCTAGTGTTTTGAATATGAAGAGATGTTGTATTTTGTCAAATGCTTTATCAGCATCTATGGAGATAATCAATAGACTTAAAGACATGAATGTGATGAATTACATTTATTGATTTCCATATGATGAACCAACCTTGCATACATGGGATGAAACCCACTTGATCGTGGTGCACTATCTTTTTAATATGTTTTTGTATGTGATTTGCCTGAATTTTATTGAGAATTTTTGCATCAATGTTCACCAGGTGTATTGGTCTGAAGTTTTGTTTCTTTGATGTGTCTTTGGTTTTGGAATCAGGGTGATACTAGCCTCATAGAATGAGTAAGGAAGGGTTCCCTCCATTTCTATTTCATGGAATAACTTGAGGAGTATTGCTATTAATTCTTCTTTGATAGTCTCATAGAACTCAGCTGAGAATTCGTCTTGTCCTAGGCTCTTCTTGGTTGGTAAGCTTTTGATGGTGTCTTCTATTTCCTTGCTTGAAATTGATCTGTTTAAGTTGTGTATGTCTTCCTGATTCAGTTTGGGCAGAGCATGTGCTTCTAGAAATTTGTTGATGTCTTCAGATTTTCTATTTTATTGGAGTATAGATTTTCAAAATAGTTTCTAATTATCATCTGTATTTCAATAGTTTATGTCATGTTATCTCCTTTTCCATCTTGAATTTTAGTAATTTGAGTTTTGTCTCTCTTTCTTTTCGTTAAGGTGGCTAATGGTTTATCAATTTTATTTAATTTTTTAAAGAACCATCTTTTTGTTTTGTTGATTCTTTGAATGTTTCCTTTGTTTCAATTTCATTGATTTCATCCATGATTTTAATTATTTCCTGTCTTCTACTTCTTTTCATGTTGATTTGTTCTTATTTTCTAGACCTTTGAGATGTAATGTCAGATTGTTTATTGGTTGACTATTTCTCCTTTTAATAAATGAGCTCAATGCAATGAACTTTCCTCTTAACACAGCCTTCATAGTGTTCCAAAGATTTTTATATGTTGTATCAGAGTTCTCATTTAAGAATTTTTTTATCTCCTCCCTGATGTCTTCTGTTATCCATGCATGATTCAATAGTGTATTATTTAGTCTCCACGTGATGGAGTAGCTTCTATTTTTACTTTATCATTGATTTCTAATTTCATTCCCTTATAGTCTTATAGAATGCATGATAGTATGTCTATTTTTTTTTTTTTTGCATTTGCTAAGACTTTCTTCATGGCATAACATATGATCTGTTTTAGAGAAGGATTTGTGTGCTGCCAAGAAAGTAAGTGTATTCACTTGTTGATGAATGAAATACTCTGTATATGTCTGTTAATTCCAAATTACTGATTGTATTTTTTAGTCCTATGGTTTCTTTGTTTAGTTTTTGTTTGGAAGATCCCTTCATTGGTGAGAGAAGTGTGTTAAAGTCACCCAGTATTATTGTGTTGTAGTCTATTTGATTCTTGAAATTGAGAAGGGTTTGTTTGATAATACATGGATTCTCCATTGTTTGGGGCATATATATTTATGATTTTTATGTCTTGTTGATGTCATTTCCTCATGGAATATTTTGCCAAGACTATTCTGTAGTGCAGGCTTTCTCATTGTAAATTCTTTTAACTTTTGTTTATCATGGAAGGTTTTTATTTCATCATCAAATCTGAAGCTTAATTTTGCTGGATATAAGATTGGCATCCATTTTGTTCAGAGCTTGGTATATGTTGTTCCAGGATTTCCTAGCTGTGAGCATCTGGGTTGAGAAATCTGCTGAAATCTGAATTGGTTTCTCCCTGTATGTAATCTGTACCTTCTCTATTGCAGCTTTTAAAATTCTATCCTTATTGTGTTTGGTAGGCATTTTCATTATAATGTGCTTTGGTGTGGATCTGTTGTAGTTTTGTACATTCTGTTTCCTGTAAGCTTCTTGTATTTGATTTTACAATTCATTCTTCAGGTTTTGGAAATTTTCTGATATTGCTTCATTGAAGAGATTATGCATTCCTTTGTTTTGTATCTCTGTGCCTTCCTCTATCCTGATAATTCTTAGCTTTGGTCTTTTGATGTTATCCCATGATTCTTGGATGTTATCTTCATGGTTTCTTACCATCTTCATTGTTTGGTCATCTTTATTTTCAAGATTATATATTTTGTCTTCATTGTCTGAGATTCTGTCTTCCAAGTTATTGGAAGATAGTTATTGGTGATGCTTTCTATTGAATTTTTTATTTGGTTTGTTGTTTCCTTCATTTCAAGGATTTCTGCCATTTTTTTTCAGAATGTCTATCTCTTTCTTGAAGTAATCTTTCGCTCCCTGTGTTTGCTCTCTTATGTCTTTGTTGAAGTGATCAATTGTTGCCTGTAATTGCTCTCATATTATTCTGTGCTTCACAGATCATTTCAATTATGTATATTCTGAACTCTTTCATTGAAATTTCATCTACTGTGCTGTCAGTGAATTCTATTATTGTAGCATCTTGGTTTGTTTGGGGGCATTTTCTTCCCTTGTTTTCATGTTGTTCATGTGTCTTCCTCTCTAGCAGTGCCAATCTGAGGTATTACAGTTTCTACCCTATAATATTGCAGTGTCCCTGCAGATTACTGATACCTCACCTCTGGTGTAACTGGGCCTGCAGGGATTTCTGGGATGGTCTTTCCAGTTCTGGCTGTTGTCTAGATATGGAAGCAAGCCAGGACAGCTGCATTGGTAGATGGTGGGCTGGGCTGCAGTGCAGTTGGTCTCCTCCTCCACACATTGGGCTGGGGTTTGTCTCCTCCTCTGCATGTCAGGCTGGGGTCCTCATTATAGTTTTTAAAGCCATGCTCATCAATGGTAACTCTCCAGACCTAATGCTTAACAAGTATTTTTTCATGGGTGTATCTATTGTTATTTATTCTCTACCTAAGGAAGGTATCTTAATAGTATTGCTAGAAACGGTCTTCAAATTATAGTGACAATGCACTTTAAAAAAAAATTTTTTTTTTAGTTGTAGATGGACACAATACCTTTATTTATTTATTTTATGTGGTGCTGAGGATTGAACCCAGTGCCCCACACGTGAGAAAAACGCTCAACCACTGAGCTACAACCCCAGCCTGACTTGTTCTTTTTTAAAAAATATTGTTTTTAGTTGTCAGTGGACCTTTATTTATTTGTATGTGGTGCTGAGAATTGAACTTAGTGCCTCACACATGCTAGGCATGTGCTTAACCACTGAGCTATGACCCCAGCCCAATGAACTTGTTCTTGACAGGGTTTTCCAGTTTGGGGAAAGTAATATTTACATTATTAAGTGACATTTGTGAAAGTACACTGATGCTGAAGTTTATTTTTACTACTTGCAAACAAATTTGAGGTTTGGTTAATCCCTATTTATAAGTTAACATTAAAACACTAACTTGTTTGTAATCCTAACAGCTTGGGAGGTTTAGGTAGGAGGATTACTAGTTCAAAGCCAGATTAAGCAAAATTGAGGCACTAAGCACCTCTGTGAGACCCTGTCTCTAAATAAAATACAAAATAGGGCCGGGGGTGTGGCTCAGTGGTCCAGTGCCCCTGAGTTCAATTCCTTATACCCCTCTCCCCAAAAAAGCCCAACCCCTCCCACAAACTTGTCAAAATAGTGATGACTGCTGTCTCAACAGGAGAAAGAAAAAGCAACTGGAATACTAGGCTACTACTGTCTCTGGCTCACACAAGTGCTCATCAGGAAGACAGGTATAAACTGATGGCTTATGGGTTTCCCATGACCAAGGATAACAGCTTCATTCCAGAATTGTTCCAAACTGTGAGGCACATGCATGATCAAAGAGCATGATGAGGAAATGCTCATTAAACTCAAAAGAGCAAGGCCACACACAGCCCAAGAACAGAAGAAATACAGGTGCCTCCCACTTCTGCTTGCTATTGCATTAGGCTGGCTGTGCACAGTACTGTTGGAAGGGGTGATCCGCTTGAAGCCACTCTCTATTGGGGCCTCGAAACCTTGGACAGTCTGGCTCTGTAGTTTTAAAATGATCTGAACCAGGGATGCTGCCTGCAGGGTGGAGTCGCTTCCTTCTGCTCCATGAATCAGAACCTATGCTCCTTCCCTGTGGATACGCTGAGCGGCCAGGCAAGCAGTGGTCAGAATCTCTTTGATGTGAGTCAGCCAGCTGAAGGCCTCCAACTTACTGAGCCATTTGTCCATGTTATGTGTTTGGTCATTACAAGCTTCTACAAGTTTGGTTAAGCTGTCCTGAAGAATGTGATACTTCTCAATGGACTTATGAAATCTCCACTGGGGATAATGGCCTTCTTGTTCAAAGTCACTTCCTTTGGTGCTAGCTTGCTGAGCCAGGTTCAGACTTTGAGTATCAATGATGTAGCCATGCTTTCTTCCCTGAGGATAGCATTTATCAGCTCTCATCTTCCTTGTACCTTCTTCCATTTGTGCCAGTGAGTGGCTGACCATTTCATGTAATTACCATTCCTTTTTTTTTTAAATGATCATAGCTGTGTACTGGAAAGACCTTGCAAGTGGAAAAGTAGCTACCTTGGAATAGCATCATCATCAATGGATTTAGGCACTATGACAATTGGTGGATAACGAAGGACAGACAGCAAATTCCTTATTGACATAGTTTAGCCTCCTTTTACTGGTAGCTGAAGAGTAGAGGTCAAACTCTTGCTTAGAGGAATGCCAGTCACCTTCTATCACCTCAAACATGGGCCCGGTAGAAGAAAGGGTACATCAGAGTCCCAGGTAGACAAGGCCTCAGTGAAACTGGCTATATTTAAACATTCCTCAATTCCAGGATTAGCCAACTGAATAATTCAAAAATCTTTACATTTTATGATAATGGTACCCAGAGATCCCACAAATTGTCGATGGCGTCGATGTTTGCATGGAAGAGCCACAGTTCCTCTGTGTTGTCCTGCAGCGAGGACAGGATGAGGTGGTGGCCAACTGACACAGGGTCCCCTCGACCGCCAGACAAGAGGAGGGGTGCAACACCCCACTGTCCACCTGCGGGATCTTAATCAGCTCTGCATGCTCCTTGTTTCCCTAGTGGCTGGGGCAGGCGCCCGCGGAGCCCAGGCCCACGAAGTTTAACCCCACGGTAGGGCAGGACAGAATAATGGGCACTGGGCTGGGGTGGGGTAGGGTGTATGATGGGAGGCTGCGCTTTGCCCCACCCCAGGCCATGTGAGTGCGGCGAGGCCCACGGGCTTCCCACCGGCCAGGCCCTCCTGATACTCCTCATCACGCAGGTCTGAGGCCGGCCACAGGGAACACCACCACAACCAGGCCACCCAGCATTGCCACTGCACAGACTAAGGTACCAGCTCTTGGCCTCACTTCCTTCCCTCACACACCTTAGTTACCCAAATTGACCCCACGCCTAAGTCCTGGACCTTAAGATCCCGCTCCTCCCCCTCGGGCAGGCCACGCCCCAAACCCGAGGCCCCCAGCCCTGCCTCGCACCATCCGGGCCACTCAGGCACGTGCGGCTAAGGTTTTTCCACGTGGAGCCGCCGGTTTGCTCCTACAGGCACCGCCTGTACAGCGGTCGTTACTTCTTTCCACAGTGAATGGGAGAGTTGGGGCCCGGACTGGGGCTGAAGCCCGGACTGGGGCTGAGGCCCGGGCTCGGGTGGAGTCCAGGTAGGCGAGTAGCGGTGCGGATTGGTGGGCTCTGGCTTTACAGACTGCAGGTGCAGGGGGCGGGAACACGCCAGGGAGGCTGCGGGTACTGCTGGGGATCCTAGCCTGGCTCCGCCAGTCAGCCCCTCGCTGTCTACCTCCTTCCTTCTCATCTGGGTTGGCGGGGACCAGGACCAACGGCGCAGGCCCCAGGATTCCCCTGCCCCCTCTAGGCGCCTTTGGGGGGCAGTTTCTACTTATAAGACTTGTGGCCGAGCAGTGCAGAAAGCAAGTCCCAAGTCAGCATCGGATCTAATTTCCAGTCCCTAATGTACCCGCAGCTCTTTGTTTTAATTTGCTTGGCCTTGCTAGTCGCGGACGGTTACCTACAAAAGGATGGTTTTATTCCACTCCTTAAGCAATCCCGTAGGATTGAAGGAGCACTGAGATGTGTTTTTTAAGCTACTGTTGTACTTTAAAATATTTTACCCTCGAGAATAGTATATTGATGATAAGGCCTCATTTTTCTTATTATTTTAATATTGGCTCAATTTGTGTAATTAGGGTGTGTAAGGAATACGAATATGTGGAATGGGACTTTGGGGCCATAGGAAGTATGATCTCTCTATATTTTTTTAAAGAATTTCAGTGCCCAAAATAAAAATAATTTACCCACATTGAACACCCCTCCCTGCTCCCGCTAAAGAGTACCTTTCTTTTCAATATTCTCTGCGTGCTCTGGTCTGTATTTTAATTACCCAGTTTTGCCCCATTCCTAAACAGCTTTGCTTATATAGTATTGAATATTTATTACATTGAATGTACAGTCTAAGTTGCACTTGATTACTCCACTGTGGAACCTTTGCATACGTTCACAATTTCTGTTCTTTTTTTTTTTTTTTTTTTTTGGTACTGGGGATTGAACTCAGGGGCACTTGACCACTGACCACATCCCCAGCCCTATTTTGTGTTTTATGTAGAGACAGGGTCTCACTAAGTTGCTTAGCACCTTGCCATTGCTGAGGCTGGCTTTGAACTCGTGATTCTCCTGTCTCAGCCTCCCTAAGTGCTGGGATTACAGGCTTGAGCCACCGCGCCCGGCTCACAATTTCTGTTCTTTAAAAAAAGTTTTGCAGTTACCATCGTTAAGCATAGAGTTTTGTCCTTGTTTCCTTGCGGTAAATTCCAAGAGTTGGAAATACTGAATCAGTTTTGTATTCTTCCTTTAGTACTTGATATGAATTGTTTTTTAAGCAAGGCATGTTTGCATAAGTCATTTTTCAACATCTGGATATTTGTCCTTTTCTGCTCACTGTATGTGGAATTCAGGGTGGCAAGTCATTTTCTGTGTAGGTTGAGACAAGTCATTTTCTGTGTAGGTTGAGACAGGATGTGTAGTGTTATGTATTACCAACTCCTACAGATAAGGCCAAGATCAAGTTCTGTCTGCTGCTGAGAGGTCATGCAGCCTTGAGTAAGGTTTTTCATCTCTAAACTTCCCCATTTCTAAAATGGGTTTAATTCTCATACTTGCTTCATTGGGCTGTCATAAAAGTTCAGATTACTCAGAAAACGTAAAGCATTAGGCATATGAAAATGTTCTAATGACAGATGAGCAAAGTGCCTGGGGTCACAGAAGAACAGAAGAATAATAAGATTTAAATTTTGCCAGTAAATTCTCAATTTTTAAAAAAAATTTTTCGGTTCTGAGGATTGAGCCTAGGGCCTTTGCATGAAGCACTCACTCTGCCACTGAGCTGCACCCCCACTCCTTGATTTTTTTTTTTTTTTTTTTTTTTGGTACTGGAGATTGAACTCAGGGGCACTCGACCACTGAGCCACATCCCCAGCCCTATTTTGTGTTTTTTATGTAGAGACAGGGTCTCGCTG
>PVHX01009531.1:29386-75863 GCA_004024805.1 Geosciurus inauris
GCCGTTGCTGAGGCTGGCTTTGAACTCGCAATTCTTCTGTCTCAGCCTCCCTAAGTGCTGGGATTACAGGCTTGCACCACCGCACCCGGCTACTCCTTGATTTTTTTTTTTTAATATTTATTTTTTAGTTGTAGGCGGACAGAATATCTTTATTTTATTTTTATGTGGTGCTGAGGATCGAACCCAGTGCCTCCCGCGGGCTAGGCGAGCACGCTACCACTGCGCCATAACCCCAGCCCCTACTCCTTGATTTTTAAAAAAGCAAATTTTCTTGGAATGAGGTGCTTCACTAATAAAAATAATAGGCCTTTGGTTTTTTTAAAAAAAAATTTTTATTAGTTGTTGGTGAATCTTTATTTTATTTATTTGTATGTGGTGCTGAGAATCGAATTCAGTGCCTCACACATGCTAGGCAAATGCTCTACCACTGAGCCACAACCCCACCCCGGCCTTTGGTTTTTGATGGCTTTTTGTTGACAGACTTTTTGTTTCATTTGCTAATCATTGCAACTCAACGAGTTGAGGGTTTATTCAACAACACTTTGATTGAATGTCTGTCAAGAGCTAGGTGCCCTTCTAGGCACTGGGTATATGGCAGAATATAAGAAAAACTCTGCTGCCTGGACTTTAGATTCTAGTCGGGGAAAGCTTTATATTAGCTTTCTCTCTTTTCTGGAAGGTATAGACTAAGGCGTGGGGATGTGCCCCAGGCCTGGCAGCTAGTAACTATGGAAGGCCCAAGCCTTCACCTGCTTCCACGAACCATCTGCAGATAGAAGATTATTACACAGTGGGAAAATGGTATACTTCTGTGCCAGCCCTGCTCATCTCCAATATGAGTCATCACGCAGGGTCACCAATTAAAAAAAAAAAAGACTTAAATTTTTGTTTCCCTGTGGTGCTGGGGATCTAACCCAGAACCTCATACATGTTAGGCAAGCATTCTACCACTGAGTTACACACCTGGGCTTCAGGATGGTTGATGTTGAAATGATTGACAGATTGCTAGTCTGTCCACAGCAGATGATCTTACAGTGCAGTTTAATTCATGAAACCTAGCAGACTGAGAGTCTCATTCAGAGAGGAGTGTGATTTCCACTTTAAAAGATGCAGAGATTTGGGGCTGGGGCTGTAGCTCAGTGATAAAGCGCTTGCCTAGATCCTCAGCACCACATATAAATAATAAATGAATAAAATAAAGATCCACCAACAACTAAAAAATATTTTAAAAAAAGATGCAGAGATTCTCTGGAAAGGATGGGTTTTCACACATACTGTAAATAATTCTTACACAGTCTACGGTAGATTTAGGATAAACATAAAAGCAACTGTAGCTTATGGAGGAAAAGTGGGAATGTTCTTTTTATTCTCCATTTCCACTTAAACTTTGTGCTAATGAGTCTTGTACCAGTGTGTCCTGTCATGTTTTTAAGGATAGCCTCTAAAAGTCACTTTTCTAGAGGGGTGATAAAGAGCACAAACTGAATTTTCAACTGGAGAAAGGAGAATTAAAACTAGAAACAGTGTTTTTCTATTTGAATAATTTGTGCATTGAGTAGTCAGAGCATGACTATATTGATAGTCTTTTCCAAATGGATTTGTCACCCCACCCTGTGCCACTTGAGGATGATCTCACATTGGGAATTTTTTTTTAACGTTGCCCCAACACAGAGTGACACACAGTCTGCCAGTAAGCAACACCCCCAGCCCTTACATTATCATTTGATTATAGTCTTATATTTGGAGACTGGAGCTTCAGGGACCATAGGGTTATATAGGGCATTTGAGCCATGTGAGAAGGGAAAGGCTTCAGGAAATATCCTGAAGGAAGGAATACACATGGTGAAGAGAACTGGCTTGAGATAGGGTGAGGGCTGTCCTTTGAACAAGGAATGTGATGTTCTTATAAATCTTAAAAAAGAAGAACCAGGGCTGGGGTTGTAGCACAATGGTAGAGCACTTGCCTAGCATGTGTGAGGTACTGGGTTTGATCCTCAGCACCACATAAAAATAAATAAAGGTCCATCAACAACTAAAAAAAAAAAAAAAAAAAAAAAAAAAAAAAGACAAGAACCAGTGGATAGAGGGTGTAGGGAGAGGAGTCTCAGCATGTTGTATGGAAGTATTTGAAATGAGCCCTTGGTGTGGGCTTCAGGCCCTGGGACTGTTCAAGTACCTGGTGGAGTGGTTCCTTGGCAAGAATCCTGTAGAAAGGCTACTAACAGCAGATTGAGTAGAGATGGGCTGAATTATTTCTGATATTTTCATATCTCTAAAATATTTTCATTCTGTTCCAAGTACTCCCGAGAACACTGTTATACTTTTAGGAGCTTATTTGAAAGTTAGAGGGTACAGAAAGATGGCCACCTCATGCTTATTAGTGTATTTAATAGATATCTAAGATGTTGGAAATTGATTTGCATATGTATGTGTCCAATGTCTATGTGTTTAATGCTTGGCAGAAATTTTACAGTAACCCTGTGGGACCAATCTTCCAATTTGCATGGATGAGGAAACTGAAGCTAAGTGATCTTAAGTAACTGGCAGTTAAGGGGAAGTAGAAGCCAAGATGCAAACATGAGTTTTGAGTCAGAAGCCAAAATTTGTAACCTCTGAAGAAAGTTTTGTTTGTTTCCTTCCCGAACCTCTACCCTTTTTGTAAACACAGACATCAATAGATGGTGTTAAAAGATATCTGCTATCCCTTCCCTCTCAGTGTTGGTGATAATGCAGTACTAGTTCTATGTATATTAACCTTTCTGCTGGATTCTCATGCTTTGCAGATGCTGTGCACTCTTGTGCACAGCACAAGAGGGCGTCAGCCACCCTTTTCTGTAAAGGGCCAGATAATATTTTAGGCTTTGTAGTTATGTCCAGTCTGCATTTGCATCCAGTGTCAATTTATAAACAAGGGAGCATGGCTGGATTTTATAAAAAGAGGCTTTGGATGAACCTGATCAGGCTCGTGGGCTATGGTTGCTGAACCCTGCTCAAAAGCCATGGTAGACATCAGGATCCTCCTTGGTCTCTTCAGGACTTTGATCATCCCACATACATTTCTGTTTGTAGTTCACAGGTTTCAGGTTAATTGCATTGTAGTTCCACATATTTTCTGACTTGAAATCCTAGGCTGTCCCAGTTGGAATGCCCCTTGAGGGCACTTGGCTGGACGTCTACTTTCCTAGCCCTCTGGTAGAACTGTGCACTGAGCTACCTGTGACCAGATGACACAGCCATAGCATGTGTGCACAACGAGAACTCTTCCAGACGGTGACTTGACTAAAAGTGGTGTGGTGTGTTCACACCGTGCAAGACCAGGCAGCAGTTAGGAAGAACAGAATAGGCCTATTTTTCTCTAACCCAGCTTGTCCAAATATATTGTTTGGTGAAAAAACAAAGTATAGATTTATGCAATGATCCCTTTTTGTGCTAGAAGCATTTGAATGTATGTTTTGTCCATATATTTTATAAGGGTCAGGCATGTGAAAGCATAGAAAAGGTCTGAGGTATCCATAGCAGACAGGAACCCTCACTTCTGGGGAGCAGTCTGGTGTTGGGGCTGGTGATTTTTGCCTTAACTATGGTGTTTAAGATCTTGACCCAGGAGGATGTGTTTGCATGTTACTTGCTTAATTAAAATTTAAGCATAAGAAAAAGGATAAGCTGAGTTTCAGCCTGTTTATAATCACCAGCTGCCCCAGAGCTACCCCAGGTAAACATTCAATGAAGGAAGTGCTGCAGTAGGCTTTTTGGGAGGGGAGTTCCCTCCACCCAGGGCCAGCTGGATTGTTGATATTCCATCCAATGCATCATCCTCATTACATTTTAGAGATATACAGCCCAGAGTAAATGGGATGAGAACCTTAGCTCTGATGACCTCTAGTCCAGGGGCCTTTTTACTTGTCATGTTGCCTGTCAATTGGGTGGTCACTTAACTTTGCTTAAAGTTATCGTCTAATCAACCTCGTGTTCCAATTGAGAAGAAGGAAGATGGCAAGATCAGTTTTATGCATGACTTGGGCAACTGAGAGCTAGCAGAAAGGTTACAGGGATATTTATGGGAAACAGGTTTTAAAGGAAAAGCTGGGTGTAGATGGGTCACTTATTTTTTGTTTAAGGATCAGTCAGTCCACGTCCTTGCTTACAGCTCTGCCATTTTTCTGTGTGTTAATCCAGGAGAAATTTTGTTGTCAGAGAGGAAAAGGAAGTTGTCCATAATTGACTTTATGCAGCAAACAGTAAAACACTGAGCTCTTCAACTCCAAGTTTCTTGTAAGTTCATTGTTTATTCCCACTGGTTGTTAGTTTATATCTTTGATAACATTTCCATCAATTTGGAACCCTAAAATCCAAATGAACTTTCTGTTGATCCATACATGTATATATCACCCTATAACTTAAAAGACATCATTATGGTGAAAACTATTTTTCTTCAGCTGAAGTTATTTGCTTTTTATAAAAAATCCTTTCAGGTATATTTTATATCATACAGCAATTCTCAACATATGTTATATCATTCTAGGCTCTGAGAATTGGAAAACCAAGGAGGTTTTGATGTTTTGCATGAGGCCACCTGAATTAGAAACCAAGGTGAACATAACTAAAGGAGGTCTGGTGCAATTTTCAGCAAATTCTAATTCATCATGTATGGAGCTTTCAAAGAAAATTGGTGAGTGTGTTATAATTTTACCATTAAACTCTAGATTATGTGATGTGAATTTGACAATCAGATTAGCAGTGATTGTCAAGCTTGAAAACAGTTATGTTGTAATTAATCTATGTATCATCTATATAAATTAAAGGCTAACCTGTAGGTAAACTATCCAAACTTTATATTCATGCGGCACACATTCATTCATAAGTGCCAGGAATTGTGTTAGGTGCTTTGCGTTTATAGAATTATTTTAGTATAATGAAAAGTGAAATGTAAATAATAACAGTTCAAAGCTTACACTTTAGTGTAATTTTACATATTTATTAAATGCATATTTATAAGACTTTAATCTCTGTAAGACTTTAATCTAGACATTGGGGATTAACAGGGAGCAGTCCAGTCAACTTTCTTCTTTCTTACAAAGTTTACATTTTAGTTCGGGAGCCAGACAAGAAGCAATAAACAAAATCAACAAGTTCAGATGGTGATGAATACCCTGAAGAAGGCAGCGTTAAAGTCAGGATGGGGCAGGTTGTATGACTTTAGCTTGGGTGCACAAATGTCTTAAAATGAGGGACGATAAGTGAGTTGATGTTTTGGCTCTCACTCATACCAAGTAGATTCACATGTGGGGTCTCAGATGGCAGTTTTAGAGTTTATTTAACAATAATTGCATAAACCTCTGAACCAGCTAGTCAATTGAATGAAATCATTGGCTCAGCTAGTGGTTGAATTGACATCACCTTAGGAAGGATAAGCAAATCCTGTGTGGCTATACTTGCAGTTGTTGTTGTGTGTGTTTGTTTTTTTCTTTCCCCAAAGAGAGGCCCTTACCAGATACAATGGCACATGCCTTGTTATCCCAGCAGCTTGGGAGGCTGAGCAAGAGGATCACAAATTTGATGCCAACCTGGACAACTTAGTGAGGCCTTGTCTCAAATTTAAAAATAAAGTAAAAAGGGCCTGGGATGTAGCTTAGTGGTAGGTGCCCAGTACAGCAAGTAAAAGAAAAAGAAGGAGTGGGGCAATAGGGGTTTTTGCTGGCCTCAAACTCCTGGGCTGAAGCAATCCTCCTGCTTCAGCCTCCTGAATAGCTGGGACTATAGACACACACCACGATGCCTTTTTTGCCCCCCTGGTGCTGGGGATGTAACCCAGCGCTTCCTACAGGCTAAGCATGCATCCTACCTCTATGTTATACTCTCAGTTTCTAGTTGGTTATTCTTTTTTTTTTATTTTTTAAATTTTTTTATTTATTTTTTTCTAAATGTTCATTTTTTAGTTGTAGGTGACAGAATATCTTTATTTTATTTTTATGTGGTGCTGAGGATCGAACCCAGTGCCTTATGCGTGCTAGGCGAGCACGCTACCACTGCGCCATAATCCCAGCCCCTCTAGTTGGTTATTCTTATTTCCACCTAAGTTGCCATAGTTTAGACATCATGAAATCTTGTTAGGAAATACTTTTGCCAGTTGATTTCTGCCACCAGTAACCACCAAGTTACAAAGAATGTGTTATTAAATCTTGGTAATATCTTTTAAAATGTTTTATATTTAAAATTATTCTAGCAAGAGTGATGTACAGTTTGCATGGGCTTCAGAGTCATACACCTTATTCTTGGCAAGTTATTTAACCTTTCTAAATTGTAAACAATTAGGGTTGTTTTGAGGATTAAATGGGTTAGTCTGTATGCCTAACACAGATCTTGGCACATAGTAGGTACTCTTTAAATACTCATTCCCTTTCCTTTTCTACTGCAAGATTTTTGTCAAATATTTAAGTATTACAAAGCTTCTGGAGGCTTTGGTAGCAAGGTATCCTTCTGCTGTTCCCTTACTGATCTCTTTAGTACTGCCTCCTTTTTTCCTGTGTCCTAAAATATGCCAGATGACTTCAGTAGAGAAAAATGCATTTGAAGAAACAGTATGAAAGGATATTCTGGGGAAGATTCTCCTCTAATGGGGACTGGATGAGGGGGGGCTACTGGGAAGCTTAGCAGTGAAGACTCAAGGAAGTTGGTTCATTTTGCAGGCTTATGAGTGAAGGGAGGGAAGGTACTTAGTGTCTGTTGGGAAGGAAGGAGGGAATTAACATATGTGCATTTAGCATTGTCTCCAGATCTTGAAAAACAGTTCAGGCATGATGTTATGTATGAGGTCCCGGAAGTAGGAGAGTCATGATTCAAATCCAGATCTCAATGACTCTAAAGCTCATTTTCTCAGCATCACACCACATTCTTATGTAAATCTGCATTCTGTCTTTTCCAACTTTTTTAATCCTAATATTTATTTATTTGATGCAGTGCTGGAGATGGACCCCAGGACTTCACACATGCTAGGCAAGTACTCTACCACTTACACCCCAGCACTTTCCATACTTTTTAATAAAAATTTTCAAACATATGTGAAAGTTCAAATAATGATACCCTAAGCACCCACCCATATATTTATCACATAGGATCAACAGTTAATGTTTTGCCATCTGAATATGGATGTGTAGAATTATTTGAAAATAAGTTGCAGATATCTGACCACACATCTCCTGATAAATTCTTTCACCTGTATAAATGTAATACCATTGTCACATTTAAAAAATTAACAATAATTCATGTTGTTAAAAAATTAACAATAATTCAATACTTCATAATGTAATATCATGCTATATTCATATTTCCACAGTTTTCCTAAAGAACCTGGTACTGAGGGTGGAGGTCAGGGCCTCATATCTTCTAGCACATGCTCTACCACTGAGCTACCCCACCATCCCCACAGCTGTCATTCTCCCCCTCCCCCAAACAAGGATCCTCAGTTCAAGTGATGTGTGTTTTACATATCTTTAGTCTCTTCTAATCTAAAATAGTCCCCTCATGTTTTCTTATTTTTCTTCCTGTGACATTGACTGATGAAGAAGTTGTCTTATAGAGTGTTCCTTTCCAAATTTATCCAATTGTTCCTCTGTGCTTGATCACAAATGTTTTGATATTAGACCTCATTTCTCTTTGCTGTCATTTCTCTTTGTGCCTGAGTTCTCAGTTGCTCCAGGTCAAATGATTGTGTCGTTTCCTGTACAGGTCCTATGCTCAGCCTAGCACAGCACTTACTGCTCACGAATAAGGGCTGAGAAACCTAGGTTTACTTATTTCAAGTCAGAAAGTTAATTCCCATTTAAGGCTGTCTTGTAACCAAGTGTGCTTTAAAAGTACAATTAATAGCATTCTGTTTATTTTCTGTGGTGGCATCTGAAGCCTAGTGAGTTTTGTAATAGTTCCAGTTTCCATAGATTATAACATAGGGTATGAAGCAGACACTTTGTGTATTTTAAAAAATCTGAACTCTATGCCTTCTCTTCCTCTGTTTCCTTTTCCTGCCAGAGATGAGTATAGATCAAGAGTCTGTAAAGAAAAAAGATGTTTTCATCATCCACGTTATCTCAAAGTGAGTAGTTCTCCAGCAGTGGTGCTGTTGCTTTCTGGGTTTCTGTTTGGGAATGAGTATTTAGAAGAGTGAATGTTGATAGGACAGGATTAGTTCAGATAGTCTTAAAATTGGTGTATCTTACTTTGCCGATTTTTCTGGCATAACTGCTGACTTTCATATGTTCTTTGTGTGTGTGTGTGTGTGTGTGTACATGTACATGTGCACATGTACATGCCCACATTTTAAGAAATACAGGGCCTTGCCGTATGGATCAAACTGGCCTCAAACTCCTGGGTTCAAGTGGTCCTCCTGCCTTAGCCTCCTGAGTAGCTGAGACTACAGATGCACACCACTGCACACAGCCTTTCTCTGTCTTTGATGGGAGGAAGTAAGCAAATGTTAGAATAGAGGCTCTTAATGATAACAGAATCCATGAATAGTCGAAAGTCAGGATTGTGTAAAGCTTGCAGGGAAGCATTTCTACTTCCGCTTCTCCAAAAAAAAAAAAAAACCAAAACAGGCTATGGGAGGGGAATTTTCTTATGTGGGATTCTTAAAGCCTTTATTGCAGATAATTTCAACGTGGTCCCCACTTACAAGATAAAGGAGCTAAGATGACAAAAGACTATATTGAAAGAACATACATCGCAATCCAATGTAACATTTGACATACATGTGTTCTAGAAATTGTGGAGGTCACCGATGTGTAAGCTGGGTGTAGAGAATTCAGTGCAGTGTGGGTTTCTGTGCTACTTTGAATGAAGAGCCACTGTGAAAGAGAGGGTGATCACATGGAGTCCTTCTTTCTTCTCTGCATTTGTCCCCAGATACCTCTAGGAATGGCAATTTTCCACTCAGAATGATTGTTTTTTCCTTTTCTTTTAATGGCATGGCCAGTCTTCCAGTCGCATTCCAGATCAATTCCCCAGAATAAGGTCCCCCTGGGATAGCCTGTAGGAACCACACTACCCTGGTTGGGAGTGGAGAGGTGTGATGGCTCCAGGTTATCCTTCCCAAACTCTGCTAAGGAGTAGGGGCCCCAAAGGTCCCAGCTTTGGCCAGGCAGAGTGGGCTACAGGTGTCCAGAAAGTGGCAGGTCCCCCCATCCTGATCATGCCATCTTCATCCTACCCTGTCCTCTTCTTGTAAGGGACCAAAGATATCCCACAGTGGCATAGGGGTTGTTTTGATTTGAGGACATTTTAGAATCAGTAAATAAAGGAGGAGGACTTTTTCTCAATTTTCCTTATCTGCATAAAAGCAAAACTTCAGAAAAGAATTCAGATGTCATAAATCTCCTTCTTAGAGTTTGGGAGTTTTCCAATCAGGGGAGATTGACTTCTCTCTTGAGGTTAGAGAGGAAATCTCACTAAAATAAGAAGTTACCTTATTGTCACAAAACTGTATCCTCTCTCCCATCTGTTCTCCAGAGGGCCATTTTATCTTTCCTAAAAGTCATTTCCTTAAGAGCTCTTCGTATTCTTCCTCTTCCCCTGCTGAGATGGTATATAAGCCCTAAATTTTAACCACTTCTTTGTGCCACATTTTCTGAGTTCCTCCTTTTTAAAAATATTGTTGATAAAACTTTATTTTTTTATATGTGGTGCTGAGACTTGAACCTATGCTAGGCAAGTGCTTTACCACTGAGCTACAACCCCAACCCTGAGTTCCTGCTTTTTTAATCACAGGAATAGAGGCCTCAGAACATTTTTTAATGTCTGGAAATCAGTTTGGGTAGCACATCATTTTTTAGCTCAGAGTCTGAAAATTGCTACTTACCAAATTTAGTAATATATCTTATATGTATAATAAATATGATAAATAGCAAAGCAAGGGGAGAAAAGCCAAATTTCTCAGGAATTTAGTCTTGAAACACATACTTTCCCCTAAACTTTTAGTATTTCTGTCCTGATCTTTGCTTTCTCAGGATGGTGTCACAGAACTTTCTGTCCCAGAAAGAGGAAGGGCAAGGAAATTGCATTGCATCCCAACCTGTGGAGAGTGTATGTGCTATGAGGGAGGGTATGGCTGGCCTTTACCAGGTGCACTTGCTTCCTCTTCTGCTGATATTTTCAGGGTCCTCAGCAGAGCTGGGCATGAGGACACCAAGCCTTGGTATATTGTGCCACTCTCCACTTCCCCAGGCCTCTCCTATGCCAGGGTGCTGGTGGAGGACCTGCCTTTTCTGTACACCTCTGAGGCATCAGGGAGGGAAGGTGCAGGCACAGGCAGCTTAGGCTGCTCTGGCTCTTGAGTGTCTGCAGCCCTCTGTCTCCTCAGAGACAATTTGAGTCTGTTGGATAAATACTGGAGGCTGTGTGGACTGTCCAGGAGAGAAGTGGGAGCTGAACTTACGTTTGAATTAGAGTTCAGGACTCAAGAAGGGTGACTGTGTTAATCCTTCCCATATTTAGGTACTTCCATTTCTCTTCCTTTCAATATTTTTGTTTATTTCAACACTGTTGTCATCTGTCCCTGCCTTTTTTGTCAGCTTCCTTTTCCTCTAGTCAAGACCACTAGGTATCCCCCAAATCTTCTTTCTGCCTCTGCTTTACATTGTCCCATGAGTGCCACAATTTGT
This sequence comes from Geosciurus inauris, assembly GCA_004024805.1. NCBI lineage: Eukaryota > Metazoa > Chordata > Mammalia > Rodentia > Sciuridae > Geosciurus > Geosciurus inauris. The sequence continues at coordinate 40,039 of PVHX01009531.1, forward strand.
GTTAAGTCAGGTCCTCAATCTCATCCAGGTTATGGCAAGCCTGGATGCCATAGTCTTCTTTCTAAAATCACCTGGAGATTTGCTGGTGTCAGATACAGCCTCCACTTCATTTTGTTTATTGATTGATATTGTTGAGTCTTGGGGATGAGTCCAGAGCTCATGCATTCTAAGAGAGCACTCTTCCCCAGAGATACAGCCACAGCTCCTTACTTCATTTTAGTACAGACTCCAGTGGCAGTCACTAGAAGTATAAGACCAATTTTAATGAAGTCCATTAACTCAAGTTTTCCTGTGACTTAAGCAAGTTTCATAATGAGTTGAGTGATGGAAGCCCTGTTCCTTGTTGCTCCCGGTTTTGGATCTTAGAGTGACTTTATATACTCACTGTCAGTTCCTCTACTCATCCTTCCACATGGAATGCTTCTGTGATAGTATGTTGTAATTCACCAGATGTCAGACTTGTCATCTGATAATAACAGAAACCTACTCATCCATTGTTCTGTGTTTCCGTTCACCCATTAACCAATATTTGTTGAATATCTGTGATGTGTGAGTTTCTATTACTGGTGTGTGAGATGCCTTAATGGTTGATACAAGTAAAGATCCTTGTCCTTGTGGAGTTCATATTCTAGTGGAGGAAGACATACTGAGAATGTGATAAATAAGTTATCCAGTATATTGAAAGTGATAAACCCGATGGAAAAAATTAAACTGGTATGGCAAAGAATCAGAAGGGATGTTAGTGAGAGGGTAGAGGGGCAGACAGGGTAAGCCTTGTGGTGCGAGTTGTGTTGGAACAAAAAACTGCAGGAAGGGTGGGAGTGAGCCTGATAGAACCACCTAGAATCAAGCCTTCTGTCGCAATGAGCAGCACTAGGAGGACTGACCAGAGTAGTATGTACCTGGGCTGAGAAGGGGTCTGAGAGCCACTGTGAGACCTTGGGCTTTGGCCTGGGCAGAAAAGGAGACTATCTCATGGTCTTGAGCAGAGGCCTGCACAGTGTAACTTCACTTTAAGAGCAAGTTTCTCTGCATGGAGCATGCACTTCAGGGATATTCCAGGAGGGGCAGGATGAAGTGCCATGAATGTAGGGGCAGTAGTGGGATGAAGAAACCATCTGGAAAAGAGAAGAGCTCCAAGAAGTGGCTCTGAGGTTTCTGTCCTGTGTTACCCAGAGGAACAGTGTTGCCAGTAATGAGCTGGCACAGGTTTTCTGGTGAAGCAGGTTTTGGGGCGGGTGGGGGGAGAACAGTTCCATTTAGGGTAGATTTAAGTTCTGAGATGCCTTGATACGCATTCCAGTGGAACCATTCAGATCTGAGTTCAGAGGTGCATGGCTGGAGGTAGGAATGTGAGAGTCACCAACATTTATAAAGCCATGAAATTGGATGAGAAGCTCAAGGGATGAGGAGAGACAGGAAAAGACAAATCAAAGTTTTGAGTAGAGGTAAGGCAAAGTGAAAGCAGCAGAAGAAATCAAGGAAGGCAGGGGGAGACCAGAGAGAGTGGTGTGCTGGAAGTGGTGTGCATTTAAGCATATGAAGGGACAGGGGTGAGCAGCTGCAGCAGATGCTGCTGAGGGGCTGAGAAGTAGGACTGAGTGTTGACTGGTGGATTTAATCACTTAGAGGCCATCGACCTTGATGAAATCAGGTTTTGAGATGTTTTGGGCGACCAAAGCTTCTTTGGAATGTGTTTGAAAGAGAATGAGAATGTCTGAGTCAGAGATAGTGTAGACTCTCCTGAGGATGTGCTATAAAGGGGAGCAAAGAGATGGGGCTTTCGAGAGGTGGTTATGAGTTGTCATTTTTAATGGAAGAAAGACCCGAATATTTACAAACTGATGAGTGTTTGTCAGAGGAGTGTGACAAATGATGGTGCAAGCAGGGAGGGAGTATCATTGGAGCAGTATGTTCCAGTAGGCAGGAGTAGTTGGGGATTAGTGTGTAATTTTTGAGTAATTTCTGAGACTAGTACTCTCAGAAGACGGCTTCCATGAGATCCTACCACCAGGTGCATCTGCACCCGCAAGTTGGCCTGCGCTCAGTCATTGGTCACAGAGGAAATGTACAGACCACAAATATTCCAAAATTGACAGTAATCCCCATTGCCTCTTGCCTACTAAACAACGCTGGTCTCAGTGAAAAAGAAATTAGAGTCATCAGTTGAGAAGAAATGTGGGAAGAGCTTATGGAGACATGAGAAGAGAAGACATTGCTGGTTTTTGTATCTTACACCTTAAGTCTTGGAACAGGGAAGTAATAATGTTACTACCATTTTGGTGTTGGGAATGGAACCCAGGGCCTCAAGCATGTTAAGCATGTGCTTTCCTACTGAGCAACATCCCCAGGTCAAAAGGGAAATCTTAAGTCTCATACCCCTTGATGGGATTTTCTGTGTCTGGGTTATAGGGATGTGAACATCATCATCATGGAGCTCCTGATTATGGTGTACGCATGGCAGGCCTTTTGTGCCAAGAGAATCATCAGCATGACTCCCTGCTCTCCTTATAGCAAACAGTGCAAGATGAGGAAGAGGCTCCATCATCTCTAAATTATGGGCCTCTATTATGTGCAAAGCTGATAAGAAAGGCAGATCCTTGACAACTAACTGGGAGCCTGGGAGTTTTATTTTTACAGAACAAATTTGAAAGCATTTTCTTAACCAAAGGAGAATGCCGAATAGAGGGAAAATAGTGATGCTGCTTTTAAAAACAACTAGTTTATGCAGTCCACTCTTATCCACAAGAGATATATGCCAAGATTCCCAGTGGATACCTGAAATAGTGAGTAGTACTAAAATCTAGGAGCACTACAGTACTGGGGCAGTAGATCTCATAACTGAGATGGCTACTAAGCAACTAACAGGTGGATAACATGTATAGTATAGGTACTCTGGATAATGGTATGATGTACCTCCTTAGAAGGACAAAGCAGGATATCATGAGATTTCATAGTGCTACTCAGAGTGATGTGCAATTTAAAATGTAGGCATTGTTTATGTGTGGAATTTTCCATACAATCTTTTTGGGCTAAACAAGGGGTAATTAAAATCACAAAAAGCAAAGCCACAGGTAATGGGTGGGATTGGGGGACTGGTAAAATGAGAAATTCTAGAGAGAATTCTGTTTCCCAATTCCCTAATCATGGAGCTAATGAGAATAACTTTGGTTTTCATTTTTTCCTAAACAATTTGTTCAAATTTATATTGAAATGACAATTTACAATCACATTAAAGTTTTTTGAAGGATAGCAGTCATTCTGAGCCCTGCCATTTCTCTAACACAGCAACTATTTGTATTTTAGCCTCTTCCCTTTCTAGGACAGAGAGGTATATTTTGTAAACTATATGTAATGTTTTGTGTTATGCTTTTTCAGGTCACATCCTAAGTAGGTCCCCTTATTTCTAAATATCCTACATAGTTTCTGTTGTGAATGTGTGTTTGTACATGTGCAAACACTCGTATATGCCCATGTGTGTGCTTGTGGTTATATGATTGTAAGGTACATATCACAGAGCATTTGCACAAAGAAGAAGGAGTTAAAAAATCCCAGTACCTTAGCTGGGCGTGGCGACGCACACCTGTAATCCCAGTACTTTGGGAGGCTCAGACAGGAGAATTGTGAGTTCAAAGCCACCCTCAACAAGGGCAAGGCACTAAGCAACTCAGTGAGACCCTGTCTCTACATAAAACACAAAATAGGGCTGGGGATGTGGCTCAGTGGTAGAGTACCCCTGAGTTCAATCCTCAGTACCAAAAAAAAAAAAAAAAATCCTGTACCACTGCATTTTAAAACAGACATTAATGTACATTTTCCATTGTACCATACCATAGAAGGCAAAAATACAACAAACCCTAGGGACCTCAGCAGCATTTACCCTTGAAAACACTGTAACAGGCACCTGAAAGGGAGACAAGGGCTCCTCACTGAATCCTTTGGAAAAGTTCTACCATTCTCTTCCAACCTTCCACAGGCTTACTTTTTTGCTTCTTGGGTAAGTATTGCTATTTAAATTTTTTATGTTGAATTTTCCCTACACTTGGTAATGGTCATTTCAGATATTCTTTAAAGACAGGGTGAAGGTTTTTCATTTGCTCCATTTCCAGCTTGGTACAGTTTCTCTGTCAGCTGTGTTATTAAGGAAATTTCAAGGAGATAGAATCCACTCTAGGAAAATTTGTAGAGACATTTCTGTTTTACTGTCATCTTTCCTATTGTATACTTTAAGTTTATTTAAAAATCATGCATCACATAGTGCCAAGGAATCTGAACCATTAAGGTGTTAGGGTTTTTTAATAGAGTAATTTTTTCATAGTAACTTATTATATATAGTATTTTTGTTTACCTAGTACTAATTTCCTATGGTGCATCTTATTTTACAGCTATTTATGTGCTTGTATGTGCTTTATTTTTGAAGGTCTAACTCTCCTCATTGGTATGGTTTTACACCAGAGGAATTTCAAGGTTTCTTCAATATCCCCATGGATAATTTAAGATCATCTTCCTTCCTATTACAGTATGTGCAAGAAGAGGTGAGCCAACTTGAACTTTTTAAAATTTTAATGTTCTGGTGAAGGTATAGTTCTATTTCTTTGAGCTGTCCCTAAAGAATTAAAAAATTTAAAAAAACTTTTAAAAATTTATTTATGTATTTTGTATGTGGTGCTGAGGATTGAACCCAGTGCCTCACACATGCAGGGCAAGCGCTCTACCACTGAGTCACAACCCCAGCCACATCAATTAAAATTAAAATGTGTCCTGCTTAGTGATCTGTTGTGTTTTATAAATGCAATTTCGTGTATTTTAAGTGTCTTAATCAGAAATTCATCTTTTTTACTCATCTCTTAAAATTGCTTTTTCTTTTGAACCTCATGTACCCAGAATTGGACAGATAAATAATTGGACAGATGCCTCTTCATTGGTCCATGTGTGGTCTTGGCCCATTTGAATATCTGCATCTCTCTACTCTGTCTCTGTTCATCCCTCTATAGTAGTTGACACCCATGATCTTAATCCTGTCACCCAACAAGAAAACAAGAATCATCTAAGTGCAGTGGTACACACCTTTAATCTAAGGGACTCGGAAATTTGAGGCAGGTGGATTGCAAGTTCGAGGCCTCAGCAACACATCTAGACCCTGTCTCAAAATTTTAAAAAAGAGCTGGGGATGTAGCTTGGTGGTAAAGCACCCCTGGGTTAAATCCTCAGTACTAAATAAGCAAACAAACAAACAAACAAATAATAAATAGTGAGAGAGAGAGAACCATCCTAGTAGTTCACATCTGCTCACGTGGTCCTTCTCTTCCCACTCAGCGAACCACTGTCCTAGATCTCCTGTCATTTTTCCTCTAATGTCCTTTTTAGATAGTTTCAGTTCATATATTTAATGCTAAATTATATATGTATACTTACATTTTTTTATATTTATTTTTTAGTTGTAGGTGGACAGAATATCTTTATTTTATTTTTATGTGGTGCTGAGTATTGAACCCAGTGCCTCACGCACTATGCCTCAGCCCCTATGTATATTTACATTTTTAACTTGACAAGAAAAAAACTGCAATGTTTAGAGTGTTTCACTTGGTGTTATGTTAGTAAGAAGTATGTACATAACTGAAACTTATCCCTATTGTTATATGTGCAGTTATACATTTTGACTGAGAAGCGCTTTGTGCAGCTGTATCTCAGCCTACTCATCCAGCATCCATATGAGTTATTTGTAGGCTTTCCCTATTATAATAGCTCTCCTGTGAACACGTTCAGTATGTCTCTATTGGTACACAAACCAGTATGTATCCTAGTGAAATTGCAAAATTGCATGGTGTATGAATGTTTAATTTTTCCAGAGCAGTTATGCCAACTTACATTACCACTAGCAATGAAATTGATATCCTGGAGATTCACCTTCGCTTCAATGCTTATGCTACCACATTTAAAAATTCTTGTCAGTTGAATGCCTGTGGTATGATATCTTGTCACTTCAATGGGTGGATCTAATGACTAATGAGGTTGAACATATCTTCAGATATTCTTCCTTCTCATTGAAAATGTGTTATTTGCCTTCTGTCTATTCTATAATGGTTTCATTTGTGTGGTTCTTACTGAGCTGCAGGCATTCTTTCTTTTATTATTGATTTGTTGGTATTTGCTTAAGTTAGATTTGTCAGTTTGTAACTTATCCATCTTTTAGTTGTGTTTGGGGAATGTTGGTAAACAAACTTACTAAGTATTTTTTTCACAAAGTGAAATTCATACAATATAAAATAACCATTTAAACATAGAAATTCAGTAGCATTTAGTTCATTCACAATGAGCAGCCACTATCCTTGTCTAGTCCCAGAACTTCTTCATCACCCCAGAACACCCTGAAGCCATTAAGTAAAGACTCTTCCCCCCATTCTTCCAACCCATCCCTCTGCCCACATTGCTTAGCAACCACTAATCTGCTTTCTGTCTCCAGGGATTTGCCTGTACTAGAGATTTCATATAAATGGAAGTATAGAATTTATCCTTTTGTATGGCCTCTTTTACTTAGCTAGAAGTGTGTGATGGTTCTGGTTTTCAACATTCTTACCAACACTTATTTTCTGGTAATTTTTGATTATAGCTATCCTGGTGCATGTGAAGTGTCATCTCATTGTGATTTTGATTTGCATTCCCTAACAATTAATGACATTGAACTGACCATTTTCATATCTTCTTTGGATAAACGTCTGTTCAAGTCCTTTGCCCAATTTTTAATTGAGTTGCCTTATTATTAAGAACACATTCATACACACACGCACAGATAGGTAGGTAGGTAGATAGATACTGAATTCCAGATTCTATATTGGGTAAATGATTTTCAAATATTTCCCCCATATTGTAGAGTGCCTCACTTTCTTGATAGTGTCCTTTGATGCATAAAAAGTTATAATTTTGATAAAGTCAGTGTAGCTGTTTTATTAATCTATTTCTGTTTTCTTTTTAAACTTTTTTTACTTGTCAATGGGCCTTCATTTTAATTATTTATATGTGGTGCTGAGAATTGAGCCCAGTGCCTCACACATGCTAGGCAAGTGCTCTGCCACTGAGCTACAATCCCAGCCCCATGATCTATTTCTTTGTCTATTTTCCCCCAATACTAGGATCAAACCCAGGGCCTTTTTTGTTTGCTTTTTGAGACAAAGCCTCGCTATGTTGCCCACGCTGGTTGTCTTGACCTCCTAGACTCAAGCAATTGATCTTCTTGCCTTGGCTTTCCCAGTAGTAGGACTATAGTCATATGTCCAAACTTACGTTTTTGTTGTCATATCTAAAAAATAGTGTCAAATAAGGTCATGAGGATTTGTCCCTGTTTTCTAAATATCTTGTAGTTCTAGCTCTTCATGTAGGTCTAATCCATTTTGAGTTATTTTTGTATATGTTGTGAGGTAGGGGTCCAACCTCATTCTCTTGTATGTGGATATCTAATTGTCCACCACCATTTATTAAAAATTATTCTTCCCCCACTGAATGGCTTTAGCACTTTGTGGTCAAAAATCAATTGACCATACATGTTTGGTTTACCTCTGGACTCTTGAGTTGGTCTGTATGTTTATCTTTGCCAATATCACCCTCAGTTTTAATTCAAGTTGGGAATTATGAGTTCTCCAGTTTTGTTCTTTTTTAAGATATTTTGGCTCTTTGAAGCTTGCAACTCCATATAAATTTGAGAATTAGCTTTTCTGTTTATGTGAAAAAGGTCTTTGGAATTTTTTTAAGTATATATTTTTTAGTTGTAGATGGACGCAATGCCTTTATTTTATTTATTTATTTTTATGTGGGGCTGAGGATCGAACTCAGTACCTTACATGTGCTAGGCAAGTGCTCTACCACTGAGCCACAACCCCAGCACAGGTCTTTGGAATTTTGATAGAGATTGTATTAAATCTGTGGATCATTTTGGACAGTATTGTCATCTTAATATTTAGTCTTCCACCTATGAATACAAGATTTCTTTGCATGTATTTAGATATTAATTTCTTCAGTGTACAGGTCTTTCTCTTTCTTGCCTAAGTTCAATTTATTCCTAGGTGTGTTATTTTTTGAATGTTACTGTAAATAGAATTTTGTTTGTTGGAGTGTCAATTGGTGGAGTATAGGAACACTACTGATATGTGCATATTGCTCTTGAACCCTGCAATTCTTCAATATTTATTTTTTAGCTGTAGTAGTTTGTTGTGGATTTGTATTTTTTATTGTTTCCTGTATATAAGAACAGGTCACTTGCAAATGGAATTAGTTTGACCTCTTACTTTCTGATTTGAGGTTTTTTTTCATTTTCTTTTCATGCCTGATATTTCTGGGTAGAACTTTGAACTTGTGTTAACCACAAGTAGTGAAAGCATCATCTTTGTTTCAGTCCTGAACTTAAGGGTAAAAGCCTTCAGTCTTTCACCATTAAGTATGATGTTGGCTATGGGTTTTCATAAATATCCTTTATCATATCAGGTAAATTTCTTGGTTTTCTGAGTCTTCCTGTTGTGAAAAGGTACTGGATTTGTCAAGTGCTTTTTGTGTATGGAAATAATTGTACATTTTCTCTCTTTATTAATTCTAGTATTGTGTGTGTGTGTGTTTGCGTGTGTTTGCTGGGCATTTCTTTATTTTGTTGTAGGAAACATTGGTGCATTTTGGAATATCAACGTTTCAAACAGCTTTTCTAAATATTTGTTCAAAGGCTGCTTTAATTTTTATTTATTTTTCTCTGATTTTCATGCTTTTTAAAAATTAAGGTGAAACACAAAGTATATTATTGTCCCTTGACATCTGTAGGAGATTAGTTCCAGGACCCCCCTCAGATACCAAAATCCACAGATGCTCAAGTCCCTTATATAAAATGGCATAGTATTTGCATATGACCTTTGCACATCCTCTTGTATTTTTTAAATTGTGTCAAAATTAAATACATATAATTCTGAATACAGTGTAAATGCTATGTAAATTGTTGGTATACTGATAGATGACAAGAGAAAAGTCTACATGTTCAGTACAGATGTGGGTTTTTCCCCCAAATATTTCAGTCCTTGGTTGAATCTATGGATGGGTACAGAGGGCTGACAGTAATCATTTTGAAGGTTCCAATTTGCTGGCATTTGACGAGTTTACAGTGTTGTGCAACCAATACCTGTCTCCAATTTCAAAACTTTTTCATAATCCCAGAAAAATCACCTTTTTCCCATTACACAATTATTCCCTGCCCGTTCTTTCCCCCCATCCTTTGTGGATTTGCCTGTTCTGAATATTTCAGATGAAGGGAATCTCAATGTGTGGCCCTCTGTGACTGGTTTGTTCCACTCAACACCCTGTCCTCAAGGTTTGTCCAGGTGGTCTGTGTCAGGGTTGCAGTCCTGATTTCCTTCATGGTATTCAGGAGTCCTGGAGAGTTCCTGCTAATGCTCTTCTGCCTGGGCCTCTGGTGGCTGGTGGAGGGACAGCAGCTACCAGCTCAGTTGAGGTCAAAACAGGTTTTTGAATTCCGTAGTTGTTTTTTGGTGCTGGGGATGGAACCCAGGGCCTCCAGTAAGCACACACCCTACCCCCAAGCTACATCCCAACCCCTGGTTATTGTATTTTTTTAACTCCTAAAATTATTACTCTTTTTATGTATATACAATATATATATATTTCTGGTTCTTTGTTGAGACCTATTACTCTGCATAGGCTTTCTGGTTTTTCCATTGCTTTCAAGCATGTCATAATTATTCTTTGTTATATTCTTTTTTAAAAAATATTTATTTTTTAGTTGTAGGTGGACACAATATTTTATTTTTATGTGGTGCTGAGGGTCGAACCCTGTGCCTCACATGTGCTGGGTGAGCACTCTACCACTGAGCCATAACCCCAGCCCACTTTGTCATATTCTTTTGATGGAGGCTCTGAGTTGTCTGTCATATAATTCTAACATGTCTGTCCTCTTGGTGTTAGCATGTGTTGATTGGCTGTTTTCATTCATGTTGAGATTTCCCTGGCTCCTGGTATGAGTAATTTTCAGTTAGAACCTGGATATTTAGGTGTCTGTCTTTGGATTGTTTGTAAAATCTTGTTTTGCTGATTTCTTGTGACTTTGGCAGAGAAAATGGTGGGGGAGGGTGTGGGGCTGGTTAGTGGGTTGAGGATAGAAATTGAAATTTCCCATCTGACCTGAGGTTTTCCCACCTAACCAGCCAGGTTGGGAGGGGCTGCTGATTACCTTTTGTGACAGGAGGAGGGTCATCTATGTGCTGCTGAATTGAGGTAGAAGTTCAGGTTTTGCGGTCAACAGACACTGGCAGGCTGGGTACTCATTACCCTGAGGGGAATGCCAGTCCCTCCTTGAACTTCTCCTAAACCAGACCACTGAGACATAGGCTGCAGGTTATTCTGTAGTGTTTGGCTAGAATAATACCTTTCTTTTCCACAGGTAGTTGGACTCACCAGGCTGCCTTTTTCTTAGTCCTGGAGAGCTGGAGAGTGGATTTTGGTTTTGGCTTCTGTGGTCTTCTGTTTGTAGAGCCAGTCTTAAAAGTGAAGGAGGAGTTAATCTGTGTGGTGCCAAACTCTCCTGCAGAGGCTGCCATTGAATTTGGCTGACCTTTTTTTCTCTAAGAATCTCTTTTAAAACTGTTTTGAATTTTTTTGTAGAAAAGAATTTAAAGTTACACGAATACTATGCTAAATTTATTTCTTCTCCTTTTCTTTTTTTTTAAACATTGCTGGGGATTTAGCTGAGACTCTCTGAAGGTGCTGTACCAGTTAGCCACATCTCTAGCTCTTGAATACTAAATATTAAATTCTGGGATATTTACAAATTTTTGTAAACTATTCTTCATTTGACTCTCTCACTTTTCCTAAATACATTTATTCTCCACATACACACATACACTTTTACATTGTTTATGTGGTACAGACCTGCTTCTGTGAAGGTTTTCTCATCTTTTGCTTGGAAATTTAAATCACATTTCTCATTGATAGGACCAGACCAATAGATATTTACTTACATGCATTTGAGATTTTTTAGTACCACAGAAGAGTTAAAGTACATGTGCTATGGTAAAAATATTATGCTTTCTATTGGAAGAGGCAAAATTTAACTTTATAAAACTTTATCTTGAAGTAGAATGATTTAAGCCTGAAGTTCAATTCCTTGAAGTAATTACTAATGCTATTACCAAGCTTTCCTTAGTTGTACAGTGCATATAGGAAACCTGACAGAGGTGAGATTTCTGTCCCTCTTGGGAACAGGATTTGTGTTTTCCAGGGCTTTGCCCTTTAGGTCACTTAAATGCCTTTGATGTGTTATTGTAGATATTTCTGATGAGATTCAGTATAATCCCCATTTTTTTCTTGTGTGTTTTTAGGTATTCTTGTGAGCTGCTAGATAAGAGGGTGTTTTAAGTATTGGTGTTGGAAAACCAAAACTGGGAGAATTTGTGTTTTTAAGACTTGAATGTTTGCTGTGCACTAGGTGCCGGTATTAGAAGACAGATCGAAACCCAGTATTCTGCTCCAGAATCAGGCCTGTGGTTGAGGCACAAGGCAGTGAGGAGGAGAGTGTAGGTTAGGAAGAGAAAGGTAGAAAATGGTATACTATGGTAAGACTAATTCTTTAAAGGAGAGCTAGTTTGATACATTGATAAAAAACCAACTAGAGCAAAGAATATTGTGGGGACAAAGAAAGCCTTTTCATAATGATAAAGGGCTCAATTGGTCAATAATTTGTGATAATCCTAAACATTATGAAGTGAGAACATATTTTCAGAATATATGAAGCAGATCCTGATCACTGCAAGGAGAAATTGATATGTCCAAGATCACAGTCAGTGAATCCATTATTCCTCTGACAGTAGTGGATAGAACAAGTAGAAAACCAGTGAGGCTGCAGAGGACTTGAAAGACCCTGCCAGCCAGCGGGCTCTGCTCTGTAGTTTCGAACACTCCATTCTGGGACATCAGAAGATCCATTCTTTTTGAGGACGCACACATTACTAAGACCATATTCTGGGACATAAAATAAGGATCACACTAGTAATGATTCAAGCCATACAAAATAGGTTCTGTGACCACATTGGAATTAAGAATAGTTCCAATAGTGGGAGTCTGAAGTCTGTAGGAACTAAACCACATGCTTGTAGATAACTCATCTGTCAAAGAAGATATCAAAAAGGAAATCAAAGTGTTTAAAACTGAATGAAAATGAAAACAAAGCACATCAAAATTTGTGATAATCCATTTCTAAGTCTATGTAGGGAAAAATCCATAAGACTCAGTACTTTTATTAGAAAAAACTTTGTTTACTTTCTTTCAGGCATGTTTGTAGTTTCCAAAAGTTTTTCACCTGCTTGGTTAAATTTATTCCTAGGTGTTTTATTCTTTTGAAGTCTGGTGCAAATGGGATTCCTTTCTTAATTTTCATTTAGATTTGTTCATTGCTGGTATATAGAAGAGACGATTGATTTTTGTGTGTTGATTGGGTCCTCTGCCACTGTGCTGACTTCCTGCACTAGCTTTGGTAGTATTTTGGTGGATTCTTTGGAATTTTCTGTATGTAGGATCATATCATTTGCTAAGACAGCCTTACTTCTTCCTTGGTGATTTGGATTCCTACTATTATTCCCCATCTTGCCTAGCTGCTCTGGCCAGCATAGATAGTACAGTGCTGAGGGGCAGTGGTTCCAGGGGTTGTGCTTTTGTTGTTCTTGCTTTTGAGGGGCAGTTTCAGTCTTCCAGCTTTGAGGGTCCTGTTAGCTCAACTATGGGTTTTCCTAGTCACCCCTTATGAGATTGAGGACATTCCCTTCTCTTCCTAGTGTGTCGAGAGTTCTTAATCAAGAGACATTAAGTAATAATAATAATTTCTTAGAGGCTTTGTTTCCTTTGTAATTTAGAAACTTTGGTGTGTGTGTTTTATCGACTGGGACTGATACTAAAGCAAAGTCCCCAGTAACAGTCATTGGCGATATTGGAGGAAGGACTGCCATGGCTATGGTGTGGAGACCTCTCCTGTTGTTATTAATTGTGATATGTACCATTGTTGACTATTTATTAACTGTGCACATATCGAAGGCCTGGGGATGATAGTGTGGCCAGGTAAGTCTCACATGAGTTGGTGCCTTGTGTTAAATGTTTACTTTGGCCCACAAACTCTAAAAATGAATGGGTAACTGCTTAGTTAGTTAAATATTGTGCAGCTCTTTGTTGGTGATAATATAGGAAATTGTTTTACAATTAAAGTACGGTACACAGTTGATAACCTATTTCAAAACACACGTCAGAGGCCTGAGATATAGCTCAGGCACAGAGTGTATGTTTAGCATTCAGGAGGCCCTGGGTTCCACTCATACCATCACACACACACACACACACACACACACAATCTCAACTCCCAGAAATCACAGATTCTCTCCCACTTTATAAAACCAATGCACACAAAGAGTACACTTGTTGCCTGTTAGTTGAAAGAAGACTAGAATGAGCACCTGTGAACTCACTGTTCCACTTGAGAGAGGCATGTGCCCAGGTACCCTGGAAACCTTCCCTGGGCTTTCTCTCACCTCTTTCTTCACAGAGAGGTTGTCAGTAGCCTGAGAAATGCCATTTTTTGTCCTGACTGTTCTTTATAGTCTACGGTGAGAACATGTTTCTTAGTGCTTTATTATTTTGCTTGGCTTATTATCAATATTACCATAAATGATCTCTCTGTGTACTCTTTTGTTCAACACTACTGTTGAGATTTACCTGCTGAATGACATGGAGGTGGACATTATTATATTTCACTGTTGTATGATCTTCCCTGGTGTAACTTTTATGCATCTAATTATCTTTTCTCCAGGCATTGAATATAGAAAGGTTTTTAAAAATTTCCAAATAACACCACTTTGAGCAAGATGATTGTAAGTTTGAGGGCAGCCCTTGCAACTCAGAGAGATCCTCACTCAGCAACAGAGCAAGACCCTGTCTCAAAATTCAAAAGGCAAAGGGCGAGGGATGTAGCTTAGTGTTAAAGTGCCCCGGGTTCAACCACCAGAACCAAAACAATAAAAATAAAAAATTAATAAACTTAGACCTGTGTGGCATTTGCCCTACTAAGGAAACTTAATTATTCCCTTCCAGTATTATGTGACCGAAGAGAAAAGAGACTGCACTGATTTGAAAAATGCAGACGAGGTATATCACAGGGCTAGAATGATGAGGGTTTGCTGGGGACTAGGGGCAATGGGGAGAGGGAGTGGTTATGTGTACCCAATTCAGGACAATGTTCTGGAACAAAATAGTGGTGATTAGTGCAGAGTTTTGAGAATGTACTTGATGCTAATAAACAATCTTTTAAAAATGAACAAAATCTTTTTTAAAAAAGCTAAACTTAACAAAATAAATACGTAAAAAGAAGGGGAAAAGCAGTAGCAGGGCACAGTAAGGACATCTATGAGGTGGGAAAAGTTGTAACTGTGTTTTATGGGTGTTGCTGGGTGAGGGGCTACTAGGAGCTGCTGGCCTAGAGGTGCCATTGCATGTGTTTCTAGCTGTAGCTTTCAGGTCATGGAGGTGGTGGAACTCCAGCAGGATCCTCCACAGGCATGGGAGTTGGCTCTATAGCTGCAAGAGAAGTAAAGGTTGTCAACTGTCCATGTTCCTTTCAGGGACAAAATACTTCCCACTGCCTTTCACAGAGGTCCACACACAAACCCACCCATTGGAAGTGTTCTCAGAATGCATGCAGGGAATGACAGCTCTGCTTCTGCACCCTGTTTTTGGAAGATCTGCTCTGCATGTCCAGCCCTGTCCCATCTCCACATGCTTACACCCCCCCACCCCAGACCTTTTCACCTTTAGCCTTTTTCTCCATGGGCTCCAGGCTTTCTATCAAGTCCAGAACCCAGTGGCCTTCATCCTCCATGTGGGGGCCTGTCTCAATGACTTGGCCGTGGATATTACCAGGTGGATTTTGAAGTGATTGTACATCAAGGAGTGAGGAGACCACCCTAGAAGGAAGGGGGACAGTAGCATGAGAGGCCTGGCCTTTTCTACCACAGTGTCGGTCTTACTGGCACCCCACTGTTTAGAGGAACAGGCTGAGGCCCAGAGAGGTAGAGGGCTGGTTCCAAGACTCACACCCTGGTCAAGGCTTACCTTCCCAACATTAGGTCCAACTCCTGTTGGGTGGAGGAACTCGAGCTGATAGACATGGAAGAGGGGGAGTCATAGAGGAAGGCAGGCTCCAGGGTCTCTACCAGGCTCCACAGGGAGTATGCCTGGAACACATATAGAATGCTGGTATCATCCACCTCTGTAGCCACCTGTGCCTTCTTGGTTGGGACATGGAGGAGACATAGAGTCTGTGCCAAAGTGACCCACTAGAAGTGTCTAGAGATGGAGTTCAATGCAATATCCAAAGCACATAGGAGCTTGTCTCACAGAGGGACAGGAGAGCCCTGGCAGAACAACCTTGGACCAGTTATCATGTCTCTCAAGTCTCCCCCAGTCTCCCTCTGCGCAGTGGGGTCATCCTGGCATCTGTTCCCTAGTGTTGTCACCAGGCTTATGTGAGATAGCACTTAGAAAACCTGCTGCCATGTGTGTGTAATGCATTGAAGTAGGGATGAAATATAGGAACATGTGGGTGTCATATAGAAAAGAGCTAAAAACAGGCCTAGCCTCTTGCCTCGTGACTTTGAGAAAATGCCACTTTCTTTCTTTCCTTGTGTGCATCTTGAGTGGTTAGAGATGCAGTTAGTGGGCATATCCTCATCTCCCAGAGCCACCGACCTTGTTTTCTCTGGGATGACTGAGAGAGAGCAGATCCCTGGCCACCTTAGGGTCACCCCAGCACTGACATTCTGACTTTTTCTCCTTTTCCATCTGTGGGTCCCAGTCATGGTACATGGAGATGGGCTGCTCCTGTTCCATGGATGTGCTGCCTCCACCCTCTTTCTTTTTCCTCTGTTTGGTCTCAGGGAGTTGCGGGGGTCAAAGGGGCACCCCCACATTCACCTGGCCGTGGAAGTTGGGAAGAATTGGAGCCGACTAGTTGCCTGTTTCCAGCCCTGCCGCAGGACAATCAGACACACCAGGGGGTACAGTCAGAGCAGGCACCCGTTTATTTGTGGAACAAGCATTCAACTTACAGGGTCATTTGGCCAATCAGAGACAATGCACATAGGCAACAGGGGTCCATGTGGCAAGGCACGTAAGCCCCCTGAATTCTGTCCACGAGCTGCATGTTCGCAGAACCAACAGTAAATGTAAACCAATCACATAGTTCCTCCTTCCTTTGTGCCTTTCCCATTTACACACAATGGCTAGTCATAAGGGCGTAGCATAGAGCTAGCTCCCCACAGGGAGTGAATCCAGGGTCACTGTGGATTAGCCACCAATCCACATCACTAACCTGTTTTTCTATGGTTTATTTTGAGACAGGATCTCGCAATGTTGCTGAGATTAACTTTGAACTTATCCTCCTTCCTCAGCCTTCCAAGCTGCTGGTATTACATACTAGCACCACCATGCCTGGCCTCTTTCTCCTTTTTTGTGTTACTTCCTGGGGCCTCCTGTTTTTCTCACCTACACTCTGATCTCTGCATGTGGTTTCGGTGTGATCTCTGCATTTGGTCTCTGTGTTTGTACCTATTGGGAGGCTGAAAAGAAATATTGTCACATGCCAAAGGCAGGCAGGTGTCCCCAGGATAAAGGAAGTTTTTTTTTCCAACATAAACCCCCTGGGAGATGTTTGAGTCCTGAGCTCGGAAGTCGTGACCCTGCCTTTTCCTCTGGAGTCTGCCCTGGTCCTGTTCTCTTGGCCAGTCCATGCCTGACACTGGGCCTCACGTTCCCAAATGTGAAGTGAAGGGTTACAGAGGAACTAACACACAGTCCCTTCTGGTAAATGCTGCTTAGTTCCCCAGGCTAGGTAAGGTTAGGCAGGGTGGTGCTTCATGGTTCCGTTACTATCTTCCCAGGATGCATGCAGGTGCACCCTGCTGCTTGCAGCTTGGCCTTGTGTTTATAGCCTGTATATGCTCCCATTGGCATGGGCATGGAAACAGTGCCACACAACACATGCCCAGGTCTCTTATCCTTCCTTAAATGTGAGGTCCTTTAGTTCCATCTCCCAAAACCCAGAAAGTGTAATCAGTCTCTCTTAGCTGCCTGGATGTGGGGGGAGAGAAGGATCCCCAAAGTGAATGTGAGGTGTTATGACTATTAGAGTTGGGCATGGATGGGAGCCTGTTGAAGGCACCAGATCCTCAGAAACATGCATGATATTCCTGGCCCTGCCTCCTGATCAGACAGAAATGTGTGTCCCAGAGGAGGGAAGGGTCTGGCCTGAGTTCACAGGGTGATTTAAGGAGATGCTAGTGTCTTAGGCGGGTTTAGATTTGCTCACACACTGCAGAAATCCCAGTACTATAGAGGACAGGAGAATGAGAGAGATATCAAGACATCTCTTTGTGCTATAGAAGAACTGGAGGTGGTGCTCTATGCTGACCTGGACTGTACCCACAGTTACCTCACTGTCGTTCTGCCCCATGCTCTCTGGAGATGAGTCCTATTTCCATGTCTGTCCCTGTCCCCAGATGCTGCATTTCAGAGGGTTTGTGGGGGAAAGGGAAGGACACAGTGCCACACAGCTGTCTCCATGCAAGTTGATCCCCTAGTTTCTACATTCCTTCTGCTCACTTCTCATCAGCTTGAGTCAGGCACTCTTAGTCGCAAGAGAGGTGAGGAATGACCTTTTTAGTTTGGAGAATAGCTTGCCCTAGAAACCAGGTCTTAGTTCTGAAGAAATGTCCAGCATGAAAACCAGGTGTTCAAGAGCAGACTCTTTCCTTCCCTAAACTCAAAGAAGAAGGAGTGGAAACAGAGTCTTTGCGGGGTGGGAGGCTAGGTAGTGGTTTATGTGTTATGAAACTAGGTCTGTCATGCCTTCCTCACAGTGATTCTCCCTGAATCTGCAAGTTGCTCAAAAGAGAGTTTGTTTGTAAGATGCCCAAGGCTGGTGGGGAGAGATCCCAGACTCAAATCTGCCTCCCTGAGGCTTAGGAGCATTTAAGTGTCAAGAAAGCCAGGGAAAGGTGATTTGAAGTGAGGGATTCAGTTGTCTGGGTGCATAGTTAATCTACACAGCGCTTGATGGGACATTTGTTGAGAAAATGGCCACAGTAGCATGATCTGAGGGGAGAGCTGGCCTTTTGACATCAGAAACTCACTCACGGAACTCTTTTGTAGGCACAAGTGAGAGAGTCTGGGGTTTCAGTTGCTTTGAGCTAAACAAAAACCTGCCTGTAAGACGAACGACCAGATGGAGGTGAAACAGGACCAACACAGGCTTTTATTCTAGGAAATACGCTCCCGGACCAGTTCCCCGCCCAGTCACCAGGCTCGAACAGGTCGGGAAAATGGCGCTGTGCCTCGTGTTACACAGGGTTATAAAGCCTCTCCCCATCCGGAAAAGGCAGGCTTGAGGCCAGGAAGAGGTGTAGACTTAGAGTCCAGTGTCTTCTGAGATTGGTTTGGTGCAGCTGGTGATGTCAGATCCCTTCCGGTATGAGCCGAGAGCCATACTGTAAGTTCGCTTCTTCTTCCATACAGATCATTGGGGGCCGCCATTTTGGTGTGCTTGACGCATGCGTGCTGCGTTCGTCGCATGTGTGCTACGTTTGTCGCACGCGACAGTGAGTGGGCTAGCTCCGGGCGGTGATGGGGGAGAGATTCTAGAATTGTCTCCCAAGGAACTTTCTGGCGCAGTGTCCATGCGGCGTGGCATGGTAGTGGGAAACAGTCCAAAATGCCTCCCAAGCGAACATCCTGGTGTTGTGTTGGTGCAGCGCCGCGGCGCAGCACCGCGCAGCACAGCAGGTGGGTCTGGTTTTGTGTGTCTGCCTCTGACCTAACACTGCCCATTTTTGAAAAGCAATTTAGGCAAACATTAACTTGTGAACTGCTAGGTTGCAAAGCTAGTTGGGAGTCTAATATTTTTTGCTATATGAGGTATAGAATTGGGGATAAAAACAGATAACTTGAAGCATGTGAAGTCAGAGTGCTTATTCAGGTTTTTCTTCATGTTCATTGTAAGAACAGAGACAGGGAGGTGCCTCCCAATGGAATAGATAGGGGAGAGGTCTGTACAAATTAGCAAGGAAAAGGAACAAATAGGAACTTGTGAGGAAATGACCAACATAAAGTACATAGTTAAGCAAAAGGGAAATGGAAAGAGTATCTTCCTTTGCACAGAGAGAGTGTAAGGTGCTATGTATGAATGAATGCTTGCCAAGTTCTGTGTACAAAAAAAAAATGCATGTGAACCAGCATGGTTAAGTAGGGCTGGCAGTAGTTCAGTTTGCAGACAGGTACAAATTAAAGCAAGGCAGGATGGGCAATATTAACCTCAGACAAGATAGACTCTACAGTTCCAACATGTGATGGGATGTAGTGATGGGAAGCAAAGTTGGAGCAGAAATAAAGCAGTCAGGAGCCTGCATGAAGTAAGCAAGATGATGGCTAAATTCCCAAAGCCAGAGCTGCTAGAAATGTCAGGAAGCTCAATAAAAACATATCAATAGGCCAGGCGCAGCGGTGCACACGTGTAATCGCAGCACTTTGGGAGGCTGAGACAGGAGAATTGTGGGTTCAAAGCCAGTTGCTTAACTAAGTGATACTCTGTCTCTAAATAAAACACAGAATAGGGCTGGGGATGTGGCTCACTGGTTGAGTACCCCTGAGTTTTATCCCTGGTACCAAAAAAAAAAAAAAAAAAAAATCGGTGTGGGAGAATAATACTGTCTCTCAAAATTAGATCAAGGTAAGAGAGAATGGAATACCTTGGATTTAGTAAGTATGTTGTTGCTTGTATAAATAGAAAACAACATGCTGTTTGCATGTCCATGGAATCACTGCGAAACTTAATTATATATTTGGCCACAAAAGAAACCTTAACCAATACACAAAACAGAATTAGCAGAAAATGCTATATATTTTTAAAAATATTTTTTAGTTGTAGATGAACACAATATCTTTATTTTATTTATTTTTATGTGGTGCTGAGGATCGAACCCAGTACCTCACATATGTGAGGCAAGTGCTCTACCACTGAGCTACAATCCCAGCCCAGAAAAGACTATATTTTTAACGAGGTCTAATAAGATTAGTAATAAATAATAACATGAAAGGTAAATTTTCATGTAGAGTTCAAGAAACACATGTCTCCAATACACTTGTGTTAAAGATGACTGTCAAGGCAGATTTGAAATCTATTGAGAAAGCTCTGAAAAGAAAAGGCCTTCATTCCCAAACTCCTGGCACATAAACAAAACTAAATTTAGTGGAGAAATTAGACTTATGTGACTTCTATATTGAAATAGCAAGTCAAAAATAAGAGGACCTACATGGGTTAAGTACCAAAGGAATCCAAGAGGAAGCAACTGATAAAGATCAAAACAAATTAATGAGCTGGGAAACCAATATGTGTTTATATTCACATTTATAGTGGAAAGGTTTTTCTTTTGGTTTGTTTGTTTGAGATATAAATGGCACTAAAGTGTATTTTGACATATTATACATACATGAAGTATCACTTATTCCAGTTGGGATCCTTTTGTCTTGGTTGTACATGATGTGGAGTTACACTGGTTGTGTATTCATATGTAAGGCTAGGAATGTCATGTCCCATTCATTGTACTGTCTTTCCTATTTCCATTCCCCTTCCCTTCCCTTTATTCCCCTTTGTCTAATCCAATGAATTTCTATTCTTCCCATCCACACTCTGCCTTGTGGCTTAGCATCCACATATCAGAGAGAACATTTGATCTTTGTTTTTTAGGGGATTGGCTTATTTCACTTTGAACGACAATCTGCAGTTCCATCCATTACCAGCAAGTGCCGTAATTTAATTCCTCTTCATGGCTGAGTAATATGCATTGTGTTCATGTACCACATTTTCTTTATCCATTCATCTGTTGAAGGGCAGCTAGCCTTGTTCCATAGCTTGCTATTATATATTGAGCTGCTATAAATATTGATGTGATTTTTGAAGGTGGATTCTGTCTCCTGAACCTTGACTGAACTTGTCAGTTAGTTCTAACAGTTTTAAGTGGAGGTTACAGCATTTACTATGAATAAGACTTATCATGTGCCAACAGAGACAACTCTTCCTTCTTCCTTCCTGGGTTGGATGCCTGTTATTTCTTTTTCCTGACTGACTCTTCCATCTGTGACAGGCAGCACTGTTTGGAATTGAAGTTATTGAAATGTGAGCATTCTCACCTTAGCCCTGATCTTAAAGGAAAAGTATTCGTTTCTCACCTGTTTTATATGGCACGTCCCATATGACGTCATTTTGTGCTGCAGTCCACTTTTGCCTAATTTTTGGAGGACATCCATCATGAAAGAATGTTGAATGTTTTCAGAATCATTTTTCTGTACCTATTGAGAGAATATAATTTTATCTTTTATTCTGTCAGCATGGTTTATCACATTATATTATTTGTGGTTATTGAAGCATTTTTCACATCCCTGCAATAAATCCCACTTTATCCTAGTGGATGATTCATTGAATGTGTTGAGAATTGTTTACTGGTATTTTATTAAGAATATTTATGTACTTGAGAGATATTGCACATAGGTGTTGTTTTGTATTATGTCTGGCTTTGGCATCTCCAGAAAACCAGGGCCATATATTCCTCCACTAGCAAAGTATGATGTTTATAAATACATAGTAGACAAAAATAATGGTGATGTTTAAAGGCACATTTCCTTGATTTATAATGAAGATGTGTTGAATACTTTTATTTGTGAATTATATATTCATGTATTATGGTTTCCACTTGATATTCACTAGTTGATACTCTTGTAAAGAGTCCATTTCACAGAATTAAAAACAAAGGCAAAGAAATAGGATGCCTAGGAATGATATCAGCAGGAAGTGAGTGAGACCTCTTTAACAAACACTGTTATACATCCTTCAAGTTTTTTCATGGTCCCATATGTCAGTAAATTTTTATTTAAAACATTTTTGGTTTCATGGTTTTATCTTATGTATTTATGGAAGAATATCCCAACCAGAAACCCCAAATGGGAACGATGTATGTGCAACTTTTATTGCCTTTTCTCAGATGTGTAGTGTAAAGACTAGATGACCAGGAGGAGACAAATTAAGCCACTCGGCAAGACTTTATTGGAATACACGCTCTTGGGTTGAATCCTCTTGTCCATCAGAGTGTGTCTGGGAGTAATGGCACTGGGGCTCCGGTGCACAGAGAATTTCAAGAAAGCCTGGTCAGGAAGGGGAGGGCTTGGGGGCAGGAAGAGAAGGCCAGAGTCCTTCCTGGATAGGCCAGGAAAACCCGCTGATTGACAGGAGGCATGTCTACTGGTGGCCTCAGTGTCTGGCTGGCAGCTCCGCTCTGCAGCCGCTGACCGATCCCCCTAATTGGACATTTTGGACCCTGACCTGACCTAACATCCCGGGCTTTTTGATGATTTAGGACAGCAGATTTGGTCTGGCTACTTCGTGCGGGATTGGGGGCGTCAAGAGGAGGAGATGGCTTGGGTATCGGTCAGGCAGGGAGGCAGACGCAGGGGTGTGGGAGCCTCTGGCTGTCAGTCATGTTGCTTGAATGTAGAAACATCATCTGTGGGTAGGAACAGAAGCTTGGGAGAGATTACTGATTAGCAGAAAAAGAAGGGGGGCTGCCGAGAAATTTTGAGTTTGGTGGGAGTCCAGCATGAAGGACCAGTCCAAGGCTGGTCTATTCTGTAATGAAATTTAAGTTTTTAAGTAGTGGTTACTGCATAATCAAGTCCTCTGCCCTAGCTCAGAGGCAGTGAATGGGGGCCAAGGAGAGCCTAACTATTTCCAATAGAAAGATGGCCCTTTTTGCCCTAGAAAGGGAGGTGGTAACAAGTCATGGTAATTTAGCCTCATTGTACAGTTAAGACCCTATAACAAGGCTGGAGAGGACAAGGCATGTAAACATAGTATTTAGTTTTTAATGTCATAGATGTCTATCTTTAAACTATTTTAAATGTCCAGGAATGGCTGTGTTTTTGGTTTTGTTAGGTGTTTAAGATGAAGCGAGTCAAATTGACTTTTGTTCTTACCGATTGTTGAGTCACCTTTTGTTCTCCTGGGAGACATCCTTGAGGAACTTGAGGGCAGCTTGTTAGCTCTGCTAGTGCCATTAGCAGATGGCGCTGATGTGGCTTCCCCAGGATGCCTGAGGGACAGTTTCCTTTTTGGTGACCTTCCTCTTCATTGTATGGCATTTGACCAGCTCTTTAATTCTCTAATGGTCTCAGAAATCTCCCTGATCAGGAGGTTCTGAGGCCCAGAGATGTAGAGCGCTTCAGAGAAGTTTCCTCATTCCTTGGATTCAGGTTGACTCAAAGGGCAAAAGCCAAATACTGGTTTTTTTTGGCCCTTTAATTTTAGTTTTTAAGTTTTGATCTTAAACACTCAGCAAGCCAATCTCATCAGATATAAAGTAAGGGTACTGGGCTTTAACTTTAAGGTCTATCCTATAGGTGGTGGCTGATTTATCTTAAAATAATCTGGGTTGGTTGTTCTTGAAGTAGTACCTCTGTAAAACATTAACAGGCAATAGTTAGAGTTTCAGTAAAATACAAAATAAAATCAACAACAGCAAAACATATTTAATTTGTGTAATAGCTTTCTCAGATTTCAGGTGAGTTACATATTATATCCCTGTTTGAGGTCCTAATGATCTTTACAATAAAATTAATCCTTTGAACATATCTTTAAATGAACTGGAGTCTAGTCTACATTGAAGCCATTGTAGTAAGCTGAGAGACAGAACTATCTCAGGTAAGACAGGGCTCCTTGCAAAATCTTAGCAGAATATAAATAGATTAGGTCCTCATTTATTTAAAAGATCACTCTGATGTAAAAATAACTTAAAGTCTTATCTTATTGATGATAGGTTCAGTTATAAAACATTAAATGATATGAATGAATACCATACAAGTTCAGTTTGGAGAACATCAGCTTGATAAAACATTCTTTTAAACTTTCTAAAGACTTGTATATCTGGAAGATATGAACACATTTAATATAGAACTAGAATTACATTGATATTATTACATTAAGTTTAGTTTTGAAAGAAAAATTTATATGTTAACTTTTCGTTTAATCACAGTTGTAAACGTTTTGATTAGAAATATTCTTTCTTTCCAATAAATACCATATTTGGAATCTTTAATTTCTTCTGTTTATATCCCAAAGAAATCCTTGTAAATTTTTGAACTTAGGCAACAGCAGAAACCTTTAAAACTTCATATAGGAATCTATAAACCTTTGTGTTTATCCAAATTAAATTGAACTTTTTAAATGATGTGAATTAAAAATATTTGGATCCATTTTTTTAGGTTTAATTAATGAGCACTCATTATTTGTGCCAATCCTGTTACCATGTCCATAGAAGTCAAGAAAAGAAAGAGTCTTAGGGAAAAAAAAATGATGTGGCCGATAAAAATAAAAAATGCAGGGTGGTTGGTCTGACAGCCCATAGACAAGCAAGAGAGAGCTCCACTGGTCACGCGGCAAGAGCAGCCATGCCAGTCTGCCCGGGCAGTGCGCGTGGACGGACACAGGAACGTAGGGTGGGCAGGCCCTGCCCAACGCTCTGTCTCTGCCATCCAGTGCTAGGACCAAGGCCAGCTCCGCCTCCCGGGAAGGCGGTGCTGCAGCTCGGGGGTGCCGAGAGTGAGGGGAGGGGCCCCCAAATGGCAGGCAGCCCACAAATGCCCAACGGCAAGCCTGGGGGGGAGGGGCTGCTGCAAGGCAGGCAGCCCAGCGTCTATGAGCGGCGGCGGCCACACGGGGAAGGAGATAGAGGAGTGAATGGGAAAGGGGGCTTTTAGCGAGAAGAACTTGAGAGGACAGAACAGATGGGAAAGAAGGGAGGGGCGAGAGCGCATTTTCCAACAAAGCCTCGATGAAAGGAATTTTTGTCCATTTCCCCATCCAGTGATAAAAATTAGCCAAATCAGTGAGGATTTGAAAATCAAAAGTTCCCCCTAGAGGCCATTTTGGTCCATTATCTAAGCCATAGTACAGTGGAGTTTTGAGGTCTAGAGAAAAGTTGGGGTTCCTTGTGACTTCTCAGCAGTCCCGAGGAGTGGGCAGGAACATAAAAAGGCGTCCCAAAAAATGCTCGTGTCCACGGGAGAATGGGGGCCAGGCGGAAAATTGAGGCATCCCTGGAACTTTCCAGGGCCCGGACGGCAGTGGCGAATGGCTAACACGGGGATTGGGAACGTCTTCCCAGTCCACGTGGCCTCGAGTGGACAGAGAGCCCATGCACACGTGCGACTTACAGGATGGGCCTCTGGAGCGGACAATGAGGGGGCAAGCTGAGGAGTCAGAGGAAAGGGGGCCTACCTCTTGTTGGTCCGGGTGAGGAAGACAGAGAGAGGCTCAGGAGTTCTCCCGGTCCGGAGGGCTTGCCTCAACCCCGGTACAGGGGAGGTTCAAAACCTTCCCAGGTTTCACACACGATTATGTAAAGACTAGATGACCAGGAGGAAATGAATTAAGCCGCTTGGCAAGACTTTATTGGAATACATGCTCTCAGGCCGAATCCTCCCGTCCATCAGAGTGTGTCCGGGAGGAATGGCGCTGGGACTCTGGTGCACAGAGAATTTCAAGAAAGCCTGGTCAGGAAGGGGAGGGTTTGGGGGCAGGAAGAGAAGGCCAGAGTCCTTCCTGGATAGGCCAGGAAAACCCGCTGATTGACAGGAGGCGTGTCTATTGGTGGCCTCAGCGTCTGGCTGGCAGCTCCGCTCTGCAGCCACTGACCGGTCCCCCTAATTGGACATTTTGGACCCCGACTTGACCTAACATGTAGATTCATGTATCTACCCTTTTAAAGACTTACAGAAGTCCAGTTTATGAGGCACAGATCTGCCCTTATAATCCCACCCTTTATCCTTACCATTGGCGATTATTAATCTGTTTGACACCTCTGTAATTATGTGATGATATAGTGTGTGAGAGTATTGGCACCAATTGTGTACTGCATTGTGACTCTGGTACTAATCACCACAGTGAGCTCAGGCTCCACAAGGTCAAGGGCAGGATCCCCAGCAAGGCTGCCTTTACTTCAGATGCTGGCTGTGTTACAGGGATACCCAGGAGCCCCGTACTTCAGACTAGCTGGCTACTAATTTGGGGGTTCCTGTGACCCTCTTACCCAAATTATTTATAGAACTCATGGAATACTGGTGATTATAGTGTTGCTATAAAGGGTACAAATTAGGACAAGCCAAATGATGAGGTACACCAGGTGAGGTCTAGGAGGGTCCGAGGACTTTCTCCCTGTGAAATCCAGCATATCTTTCTCTTGGCCCATTACTGTATTCACCAAGAAGAAATGTCCACTGAGATTCATTTGCCTGAACTTCTTTTGGGGTTTCATTATGGAGGTCTGATTGATTAAGTCATTGGATGCAGGATCAAATTCAGTCTCCATCTCCCTCCCTTGCCCTGAGGTTGGGCTGGCTCAAAGCCCTAACCCTCTACTCACACAAATGGTGTTTATGGTGAATTACCTCCCCTCTCTTGCATCAGATTTTACCTGTTAGCAGAAACACAGTGGTGATACAGATGAAAGTTGTATTATTTGGGAAATTCCAAGGATTTAGACTTCCTCCCAGAATCCAGGAGCAACGGCCATTCAATTCTGTTCATACAACAGTTTATGATTGATCTATCCTTTCATTAACCGTAATGTGCTTGCAATCATCCCAGTGGATGCATGTTTCAACAGTTCATTCCTTTTTTAAAAATTGCTGTGTGGTAGCCCGTGGTATAGAGAATACCACAGTTTGTTTCACCATTCCACTTCTTTTGAGGAGCATAAGTATTCCATAAAAATCCCTTCTGAACAGCAGATAAAGTGTATATTAGTGGTTGAAGTAGTAGATGAAATATAATACAAGCTCACCTACTTCTTCACGTTCTTCAGGGAGTCTGTTCTCTGCCTCAGCCTAACAGAAAATCACCTGTACATGGTCATAATCAGAGGGGGAAAACCACAGAATAAACTGTTCCTGACCAAAACAAAAGCCTTTTTTTGGGGAATTAAATTTACTAAATTGTCCTAGTATGTAAAAATGTACTGTGCACAATCTCGTTTACGGGAACTGATAAAACAACCATTGTATTTTGCATGAGAATCTGGATACTGACCTGAAGTTTTTTATGGAAAGGAAGACAATGAAGACATTTGAATGAGGGAATCAATTTAATAAAGTGTATCAGGGTCTGAATAAATTGCTTTTTGTGATTCCATGAGAAACTTGTGCTGGATGAATTATGCTCCACAGTTCGTGTTACCCCATCCTGAGTTCTGGCCTTTCTTTGTAAACTCATGCTAACTTCCTATGCCTTTCTCAGGAGAAAAATGTTATGTTTGGGTAGAGAACTGTAAGAAGCCATTGAAATGTTGGGAGAATGAAGTGCTACCTTAGACACCTTCATTTGTATATGGTTTCATTCAACAGGAGGGGGCCAAGCAGTGGTTTTCACAATGGAGGTTTTACATGGGAGATTCAGTGAGGGGGCTTTGGGGAATACTTTCATATGCCTATGGGATTTTTTGCATGAGAGGATTCTGTTAAAACTAGTCATTCTTTCTACGTGGAGATTAAGATGGTTTCATTGTACTTATATTCTTTTGATTCTTTGACGTTGATATTACAATTTCATAGATTCTGATAAGGTGGGTTTTGCTTTCACCCCACCTGGAAAAATTGCGGTTTGCAGTCAGTATGGCGGTTACATAGTGATTGAATTAGGCCACTTGCTTCATATCCAACTAGCACCAACCTGAATAAATGAGAATGGACTCACGGGGAGGCACTTGCTGAACTAGAATTCTGATACCATTAATATACACCAGCAGATTGTTTTCCTTTTATATTTCTCACAAGGATGTCAAAAACTTGGATTTATATGTGGTGTAGAATATCTAATATCTGAGAGTAAAGGGATGAATGGACAGGTTATTCCATCTTATTTCAACACTTTTAATAACTCTCAAAGCAAGATATGCTATTGTCTCTCTCCTTTTTTTTTTTTTGGTTACCAGGGATTGAACTCAGGGCACTCAACCACTGAGCCTCATCCCCAGCTCTGTTTTGCATTTTATTTAGAGACAACTCTCACTGAGTTGCTTAGTCCTTGCTATTGCTGAGGCTGGCTTTGATCTCGATTCTCCTGTCTCAGCCTCCTGAGCCACTGGGATTACAGATGTGCACCACCATGCCCTGTGCTATTATATCTTACAGTCTCGCCAGTTACCCCAAATGGTGAAGCCACATATGGCTGAGACCACTTCTGCATTTAAAACTTTAAATCCAATGGAAGTCTGCAAATCCGGTGGTCTTGCCATGGGAGAGATTTTGTACATTTGATGTGATAATGAATTGGACTAATCAGTAATGACTAAGTCAGAGTTTGTAATGTGCCTATGTCTTCTGACTGTTCTTATCATGTTATCCCTGCCATATTGTGATGTAGTATTACTCTGGCCTGGTTTGTAACATCTTAATATACTGATAATGCAATCAAGTTTACAGGAAAGTAGAGTTAAAAGCTCTTGGCACTATTCCCAACCTCTTCCCTGCAGTATTTGACAAGAAGAAGAAGCATAGCCAAAGGCCTGTTGTTGTATACAAAAAGATTCAGTGGCCTTTTCCCAACTGCTAGGGGATATTCTCTATATACTTGACTTTCCTTAATGATAAGGGTGTCTCTGTTGTTCATCATGGTTGCTCTGACCACTCTTGACTTTATACTGGTGGAATGACCATCTTATTTTAAAATTAATTGTTAAAGCCAGATATAGGGGTCCACACCTCTAATCCCAGCATTTTGGTAGACTGAGGCAGGGGGATCATGAGGTTGAGGTACACTTCAGGAACATAGAATGACCCCATCTCGAAAATAAATGAATAAATAATTCATAAATAATTTTTCAGTGTTAAGAACTCATTAAACAACTGTTCTTTCTTATTTGTTCATGTAATAGGTAAATTAATCTGGTGGTTAAGGTTTACTTTTCTAGATTTTAATATTGTGAAAGTCCTGTCTTCTTGGTAATGTCACTAGGAGCAGTGAAATTAAAGTTTTTGTATTCATACATCTCTTACTTGGAACTGACCAAGAGAAAAAGTGAAACTTGAAGACAGTCTGAGTGCAGCTGCCAGTCACTCTCACATCTCTACTGATGTATGAGTTGAGCCGCACATAGGGCTTTTTGCCTTCAATTAATTCATAAGTAATGTTAGAGTCTGGGCTATTTGAAGGTCATCAAAGTTGTGTTTAGAATGCTGCTTCTTGGGACAGGAAAGAGAAGGGTAATCAGAACTCCCAGCATGATTCCTTTATGTGGACTGGACATCACCCTACCTGCTGCTTCAGGCATTGACCCCACACATTGAGCAATCCCCACAGGAGGCCAGGCCATAACATTCAGCCTCTCATCTGGTACCATTAGTTCTGCACCAAAACCTGTGGGATAAGGCCAAAGCACCTCTCACATACATTAATTACATCTTTGTGTACATTCAGGTTGACATCATTGTGTGTTCTTTTTCAAATGAGGCCCTCTGTAGAGACAACCTGAACACATCAACATGTTTATTCATATAATAGCTTACTTGACTTCTCTCCCTGTGGTCACAAACAGACCCACTTCAGCAACCACAGTATTCCCTGTTGCATGGGGAGCAGATTTTTCCATCTATTCCTCCTACATGGAAGTTACTGAGGGCTCAATGTCCTTGCTATTTCAACCAGTGCTGGCAGGATAAGTACCTAGCTTTAGACATGCTAGGTAAAGGAAGGGACACATGCTAAGAACTTGGATGGGTGCTGCCAAAGGATTCTGAGAGCTGAGTGTCCGTGGCTACAATTGACAGTTACTATGTGTAGTGATTCTCTTTTGAATTGCAGGAATTTGTCCTTTGTCCCACTTTAAAAAAAAATAGACTCAGGATGTTGTGTGTTTTCTTAGCATATTAAATTTTCATCAGTCTATGTTTTTAAGAAACACTGTGCTGGTTGTGATTTGTCTGTAAGCATTTATGGTTTTTTGTTTTTACATCAGGAGTCAGTCTCGCCAGTTACCCCAAATGGTGAAGCCACATATGGCTGAGACCACTTCTGCATTTAAAACTTTAAATCCAATGGATTTAAAGTTTAATCAATGTGACTCTGACCCTTCAGCCACAGAAAAAACATTTTCAACTTCAATGTTACAAAAGTGGTTTCTAAGAAGCTTTACTTTTTACATAGAAACTTAGGCTTGTGTGGGTGGTGCCTGCCTGTATCACAGTGACTCAGGAGGCTGAGGAAGGAACATTCTAGGTTGTAGGCCAGTTTCCCCAGTTATGGAGACCCTGAGCAACTTTCGGAGACTCTATGTCAAAGTTAAAAAGAATAATGAATGGGAATGTGGCTCAGTGCCCCTGGGTTCAATCCAGGTTACCAATAGACAAACAAATGATACAAAAAATTTGCCTGATGTCCCCTCTGGTCTAGCTCTTGTCTTCTGTCCTCAGGTTCCTGTTCCTAAGTCCAGGGTTCGGTAGATTCTCTTAAAACACCTCGCTAATCTATTTCACCCTGATTTTAGCCCTCTGGGTTCTGTTTTGAAGCAGAACAGAACAGAACAGACAGAACAGACATCATTTTATGTCTGCAATTTTTCCTCATAGCCCTTGAGCATTTCCAAAGGAAACATTTACATGTGGATCTATTTTGTTGAAGGCAGGGTTGGAGATCTAGGGTCCTTAGCACCTCCCTTCCCTTTTAGCACATCCTTTCTTTCTCCTATATCCCCAAGAAGCTTCTTCAGGGACCCTTAGAGACAGAAGGAGTAAATAGCTGTGGGGCCCTCCTGCATCCCATCTGTCTTTGTGGAATTGTAGATTTGAGCATGTCAGCCCCTGTGAAAACATTCTCCCCACACCTTGTTTTGTGTTAACAATATCAAGTGTGGTTGTCATGATCACATTGGCAGGACGCCTTTGGATGTGGGCTCAGTAGTGCAGGGGTCAGTCCTCACAAGGAAAGACTTTACCCCTCAGAGTATCCACTGTGGGTCTGCACTAGACAGAGAGCTCCTGTGAGGGTCTTTCTGGGTTCTGGCTCCTCTGTAGCTGTGGGGGCTGTTCCTCATCAGGCTTCCTCTGTGGTGGTCCTCTAGTTTTGAGGCCTGGCCCTGACTAGAAAGTTACCTCTGAAGTGAATCTACTTTTATCTTGCCAAGATTGCTTCCCATTTTCTAGTTCCACTTCAGTTCTTACTATTTAATAATTGCATTCCTGAATTTTCCTGGCAAAATAAGTCTTCCTGCATAGAGTTCTTAATAGATATGGGAATTAGAAAAATGATGTAGTCTGAGGAAAAGAAGAATGGCCAAGCATTACCTTCATTTCCCCCAACAATGTTTTCCTGATGTTGGTCATGCTGGCAGCTCCCACCTTCCCCTACACTGTCTTTTTAATGTTAATCATGCCGGTAGCCCTACATTTCACAGCCTGTCTCTTTGATGTTAATCAAGTCAGCAGTTAACACCTCCCCTAAACAGATAACTTCCTGAGGCAAAACCAGGAAGGAAGGGGCTTATCACCACACCGGAGTGATAAACTAATTGATGAAACAACCCCAAATTCCTAAATACCTGAAAAAACGAAGAGCTTATATAAACCCAGTCCCTTCCTTTGTTCAGGGTCTCATTTTCCATCGGGAATATGGGTCCACCACCTCCACCGATGAATCCTGCTCCCGAATAAAGCCTTCCATGACTTGCATAGTTTGCTGCCGCCGTGGACTTTTTGCCCTTACGGTTCTCTTTCTGTTTTTGAGTCCTGTCGAGGCCCTGCAGCCAAAAGCAAAATCAAAACCAAAATGAAGAACATGGCTGTGTTTAACACAATTTGGGTGTGGTATTCAGAGCAGTCAGGAAAAACATCAGGGGAGCCCTGGGGTCATTTTTGTTATGGTGTGTTAGAAAGATGTGGGGCTTTTGGGACTTTGTGGACAGAGGAGTTCTCTGCTAGAGTGGATGCTGTCATGAAGCAAGGATTCTATTGGTGGTGATCATCTTACATCTTATCCAGAAGAGGGAAGATTGGAGTGAGGTACATGCTAATTGGGAGAGAGACAGCTGTCATTTAAGTTCACAGGAGTTGTTTACTTTTGTGAATTAATAATGTGTGTTCAGCTTTTATCTGTCTTCATATATGTTTACGGAGCAGTCTTCATGTTTTGGCCTGGATTACTCATTTCACATTGAAGTTGGTGCACCTTGATGATCCATGAAATTGTTTATGCTTCACTGGGACTTTAGGGTCTGGCTATGAGTGTCAAACTTGGTCCTGGCACTAGCTGGCCCAACTGATAGGCCAGCTGCTGGAGGTCCAGGCTGCTTTCCTCTTTGTCACATGATCTCAGGGCTAGGACCTGAATGATGCCTCCTAGGAAAAGGTTTCAATAGCTTAAGGGAAAGAAGAAGGATGAGTCTCTGGCCCCTAGAATGATCAAGACAGAAGAAATTGGGACAATTGTTAAATGAAAGAGTGGTTTGGGTAGCTGCTGGTTTGTGGGGCCTGCTCCTGTTCTTGTTCAGCCTCCTCTTTTGCTTTGGCAGGGGTTGTCTGTTGACCTACATATCATGCAGGTGGGAGCTTCTCCCCTTTGTGCTATGTGTAAAGATTAGATGACCAGGAGGAGATGAATTAAGCCACTTGGCAAGGCTTTATTGGAATACACGCTCTCGGGCCGAATCCCCTCATCCATCAGAGCGTGTCCGAGAGAAATGGCGCTGGAGCTTCTGTGCACAGAGAATTTCAGGAAAGCCCAGTCAGGAACGGGAGGGCTTGAGGGCAGGAAGAGAAGGCCAGAGTCCTTCCTGGATAGGTCAAGAAAACCTGCTGATTGACAGGAGGCGTGTCTACTGGTGACTGTCAGCATCTGGCTTGCCGCTCCATTCTGCAGCTACTGACCAATCCCCCTAATTGGACGTCCTGGACCCTGGCCTGATCTAACATCACAGCCTTTTTGGTGATATAGGACAGCAGATTTGGTTTGGCTACTTCGTGCGGGATTCGGGGCATCGAGAGATGTGAGTGTGGCTGGGACATTGGTCAGGCAAGGAGGCAGATGCAGGGGTGTGGGAGCCTCTGGCTGTCAGTCATGTTGCTTGAATGTAGAAACATCACCTATGGGTAGGAACAGAAGCTTGGGAGAGATTACTGATTAGCAGAAAAAGAAGGGGGGCTGCCGAGAAATTGAGTTTGGTGGGAGTCTAGCATGATGGACCAGTCCAAGGCTGGTCTATTCTGTAATGAAATTTGTTCAAGTTTTTAAGTAGCGATTATTGCATAATTAAGTCCTCCTGCCCTATCCCAGAGGCAGTGAATGGGGGCCAAAGAGAGCCCAACTATTATCAATAGAAAGATGGCCCTTTTTGCCTTAGAAAGGGAGGTGGTAAAAAGTCATGGTAATTTAGCCTCACTGTACAGTTAAGACCCTATAACAAGGCTGGAGAGGACAAGGCATATAAACATAGTATTTAGTTTTTAATGTCATAGATGTCTATCTTTAAACTATTTTAAATGTCCAGGAATGGCTGTGTTTTTGGTTTTGTTAGGTGTTTAAGATGAAGTGAGTCAAGTTGACTTTTGTTCTTACCGATTGTTAAGAGTCACCTTTTGTTCTCCTGGGAGACATCCTTGAGGAACTTGAGGGCAGCTTGTTAGCTCTGTTAGTGCCATGTTCATTAGGATAGGTCGAGGTCTGGTAGTGACCATCCGGCTTCCCCAGGAAGCATGAGAGAAGGTTCCTTCTCTTTTTGACCTTCCTGTTCATCGTGTGGCATTTGATCAGCTCTTTAATTCTCTAATGGTCTCAGAAGTCTCCCTGATGGAAGGTCCTGTGGCCCAGAGGTGCAGAGAGCCTCTTAGAGAAGTTCCTTCATTCCTTGGATTTACGTTGACTCAGAGGGTCCAAAAGCCAAATACTGGTTTTTTTTGGCCCTTTAATTTAATTCTAGTTTTTATGTCTTGATCTTAAACACTCAGCAAGCCAATCTCACCAGTTACAAAGTAAGGGTACTGGGCTTTAACTTTAAGGTCTATCTTATAGGTGGTGGCTGATATATCTTAAAATAATTTGGGTTGGTTGTTCTTAAAGTAGTACCTCTGTAAAACATTAACAGGCAATAGTTAGAGTTTCAGTAAAATACAAAATAAAATCAACAACAGCAAAACATATTTAGTTTGTGTAACAGCTTTCTCAAATTTCAGGTGAGTTACATACTATATCCCTGTTTGAGGTCCTAATGATCTTTACAACAAAATTAATCCTTTGAATTGGAGTCTCATCTATTCTGAAGCCATTGTAGTAAGCTGGGAGACAGAACTATCTCAGGTAAGACAGGCTCCTTATAAAATTTTAGCAAAATATTGAGTAGATTAGGTCCTCATTTATTTTAAAAGATCATTCTGATGTAAAAATAACTTAAAGCCTTATTGATGATAGGTTCAGTTATAAAACATTAAATGATATAAATTGATACCATATAATTTCAGTTTGGAGAACATCAGCTTGATATACTGCTCTTTTAAAACTTTTTACTTTAAAGCTTGTATATCTGAAAGAAATGAACATATTTAATATAAAAATAGAACTGGCAGCACCATAATTGCATTGATGTTTAATCACAGTTTCTGAAGTTAGGCAAATTAGTCCATTTCAATGATAAGAAATACCTTATGTTGTTTATAGTATTTTAAATGAAACAGTAAAAACCTTTAGAGATTTATAAACCTTTGTGTTGAAAGAAAGGACAATTGACTTTAACCTTTAGATTTAAATTAAGTAAGCTCATATTAGTCACATGGTGGCTGTCCTCTGAGGGAAGCAGGGAAGTTTCTGTAACACAGAGAATTATTAAGGTAAGTATCTTAGGAATTTACAGTCGATAGGGTAATACAGAGGCAGATGGTAAACCAATGATTTACATAGCTTAGCACCCTAGATAAGGGGGAAACTCAGGTTTCAGCATGAGGGTGCTGTTTATATTTGAAGAAGCATAATTACCTAATCAAAGCCAAACATAGTCCAAACAGATAAAACAAAAATAAACCTTTATGACCTCTTGTCTAATTGGCTTTCAGTCCTAAGATAGAATTAGGCTGGGTTAGAGAATTACATTCATTTACCATTTATGAAAACACAATGTTAAGTAATTTTGTTTCTAATGATGACAAAGCAATTTTATATCC
Source organism: Geosciurus inauris (assembly GCA_004024805.1). NCBI lineage: Eukaryota > Metazoa > Chordata > Mammalia > Rodentia > Sciuridae > Geosciurus > Geosciurus inauris. The sequence continues at coordinate 75,352 of PVHX01009531.1, forward strand.
CCTTGATAAAATTTACCATTTATGAAAACATCAAAAATGTTACCCTATGGAATTTAAAGGAATTAAAAGTATTTGGTGTTGGATTTAACAGTTAACATTTTATCTAATAAACACATTTGAGTACTCAATATCAGATCTGATTTGCTTATTTTCATTAAAAAAACCCAAGACATTAGTGTCAGGTTTGGTCAGGGTCCAAGATGCCCAAATAAGGAAGCTGATCAGCAGAGCTGCAAGCCAGATGTGACGTCACTAGTGGACACGCCTCCTGTCAATCAGCGAGTTTTCCTGACCCATCAGGAAGGACTATGGTCTTCTCTTCCTGTACCCAACCCCTCCCCTTCCTGACCGGGTTTTCTTGAAATTCTCTAAGCACGGAATCTCCGGCGCCATTTCTCCTGACCCGCTCTGATGGACGGGGAAATGGTCCGAGGGCTCGCCTTCCAATAAAGCCTTGCCGAGTGGCTTAATTCATCTTCTCCTGGTCCTGTGAATTTTACATAAATGGTGCC
>PVHX01009532.1:0-55193 GCA_004024805.1 Geosciurus inauris
ACTCATATTTTTTTAGATGTTGATGGACTTTTTCTTTTTTTCTTTTTCTTTTTCTTTTTGGTACCAGGGACTGAACTCAGGGGCGCTCTACCACTGAGCTACATCCGCAGCCCTATTTTGTGTTTTATGTACAGGGTCTCACTGAGTTGCTTAGCGCCTCACCGTTGCTGAGGCTGGCTTTGAACTTGCAATTCTCCTGTCTCAGCCTCCCAAAGTGCTGAGATTACAGGCGTGCACCACCATACCAGGCTGATGGACCTTTATTTTATTCATTTATTTATACGTGGGGTTGAGAATTGAACCCAGTGCCTCATACATGCTAGGCAAATGTTTTACCACTGAGCCACAACCCCAGCCCCGAGATTTTCTTTTCTTAAAACTTTTTATTTTGAAATAATTTCAGGTTTACATAAGATTTTTTAAAATCCTGCAGAGTTCCCACATATCCTCACTCTGCTTCTTCTAATTTTCTTTCAAATATTTTTTTAGTTGTAGATGGACACAATATCCTTGTTTTATTTATTTTTATGTGGTGCTGAGGATGGAACCCAGGGCCTTGCATGTGCTAGGCAAGCACTCTACCACTGAGCTACAACCACAGCCCATGCTTCCTCTAATTTTAACATGTCATATAACCAAGTTATGGTTATCAAAACTCTGAAATTAACATCTGAAATGAAACTACAAAGTTTATTCAAATTTTTACCAGTTTGTCCAGTAATTTTCTTTTTCTGTTGAATCCAGGATACATATTTCATTTCGTTTTCATCTGTCCTTTGAGAGAACTTATAACAGTTTCTTGGTCTTTCCTTGTTTTTCATGACCTTGACTCTTTTTTTTTTTTTTCTTTTTTTGTACTGGAGATTGAACTTGACCACTGAGCCACATCCCCAGCCCTATTTTGTGTTTTATGTAGAGACAGGGTCTCACTGAGTTGCTTAGCGCCTCGCCATTGCTGAGGCTGGCTTTGACCTCGCGATTCTCCTGTTTCTGCCTCCCAAAGTGCTGGGATTACAGGAGTGCGCCACCGCGCCCAGTGACCTTGACACCTTTGAAGAGTTCACTGTTACAGAATGGTTTTTGTTTTTATTGTTGTTATTGTTGTGGTGGTGGTGCCAGCTGTTGAATCTAGGGGCACTTAAGCACTGAGCCACATCCCCAACCCTTTTTTTTTTAATTTTTTTTTGTTGTTGATTGACCTTTATTTATTCATTTGTTTATATGTGGTGCTGAGGATTGAACCCAGTGCCTCCCACATGGGAGGCAAGTGCTCTACCACTGAGCCACAACCTCAGCCCCCCAACCCTTTTTTTGTTTTGTTTTGTTTTTTATTTTGAGACAGTTGCTTAAGGCCTCACTAAATTGCTGAGGCTGGCTTTGAACTTGAGATTCTCCTGCCTCAGCCTCCTGAGCCGCTAGGATTACATGCCTATACCACTGCACCCAGCACAGAATGTATTATGTAGAATATTCCCCAATTTGAGTTTGTCTGATAATTTCTCAAGAAGACCAGAATTGTGGATTGGAGAGAAAACATGAAATAGCCAAAGTGTCACTTTCATGTGTCGTAGGGAGCTACACAGACAGCATCAACGTAGGTGAGCACGTCACCCTGACGGCCTGGTTAAGGTGGTGCCTATCAGTTAAAATTACTATATTTTTCCCTTTTCACACTCTAATTTTTTAAAGTGTGAAATTTTTTAAGTTAGTCCTTGAATAATAATAAATAATAATAAATAATAGCTCAGCTAGCATTCAGGAGACTGCATTAGACCCCAGCACCATAAAAATGAATGAGTACAACTGACAAAAACATTACATTGGGTACTTTAAGAAATAAAGCTAAGTCTGGGGGTGTAGTTCAGTGGCATAGTGCCATGGAGAAGCCCTAGGTTCAATCCACAGTGCACCCCAGCCAAAAAAATTAAAAAAAAAAACATGCGCTAAATCACCCAAATTAGGAAAAGCTGAATTGCAATCAAAATCAAATACATCTCCTCTCAATGTCCCCATTTCCACCCTTGTCTACTTAATTTTGCTGTCTAGGACCTCTGGGTGGTTGCAATAAAGCAGAAAGTAGTTTAAAATAAGGCTTACTCAGAGGAAGAGGGCTGGCCTTGGTAGAAGGCTAGGAGGGAGTCCGATGCAGTGGTGGTTATTCCCCCACCTCTACCATCCCCTCTTCCGCCCTAGTTTTGGTCTCATTCATTTTTCCAAAGAAGGTTTCTCTGATTGCCCAGCCACAGCCATGACCAAGGTACTACTAGCTCTGTCCTCAAGGGGCTCTTGTGAGGGAAGACAAACTGATCCCCAGAGAGTGACAGCCCAGAGTGTGCAGGGTTGGGATAGAACAAGCACATGGGGTGGGGGCTGACCCAGCCTGAAGACCCTGAAGGCTTCCTAGAGGACAGGAAGGGGCTTCCCAGCTATTATTTGAAAAACAGTGCGAATGAGTGGGCAGGAATATTTCACCCAGAAGGAGCATACAGGCAAGAACTCAGAATGGACAGGAAGTTGGGAGTGTTTTCTAAAGCTCAGACATGACTATGATCCTCCCTCACTTACAAATCTTCTTTGGTTCCTCAGTGCTCTACTCTGCACATGGTCCAAAATCTTCAGCTTGACATTCATTCATTTGCTCATTTGTTTAACATTCCCCTTCTGTAAGCTGACAGTGGGGAGTTACCCAGGCCCTGTGCTGGAGACAAAGCTGTAACTGAGAAATCCTCGTCCATATCCGGGTACATCAGAATTGGGGATGGTGAAAAGGAATCACAATTACAAAAGCCTGACCCGTCTTGAGTAAAGTGGGTGTGCAGACAGATACACGTGGACCAGCATTCTTCACAGGCATCCCAAGAGATCTAGACACAGACATTGGTTTAAACCCCAGCTTGGGATCTTGTCTTACTTGAGCCAAGTGACATCACCTCTCAAGCCTCAATTTCCTCATCTGGAAAACAGGAGTAATTTTCTTCCTCTATAATCTCTCCCCTGACTCCTTTCTCAATCCATCCAAACCACACGACCCCCCTGAACATGTTAGCCAGATGCTGACCCCAGGGTCTCTGCAAGGCTCCTCTCATGTCCTTCAAGATTCTCCTCCAAGAGGCTTCCCTCATTTGCTCTGTCATCCTATTTATTCCCCTTTACTTTTTCTCTATAGCTCAGCTTGACATATTATTCTCTTTTTTTTTTTTAACTTTTTTTAGTTGTAGATAGACACAATACCTTTATTTTATTTATTTATTTTTATGTGGTGCTAGGGAACAAACCCAGTGCCTCGCACATGCTAGGCAACTGCTCCACCACCCCAGCCCCCTGACATTTTATTCTTCATCTGTCTATATTAGTTGCTATTTAACTTACCTTGGAGGGGGCAGAGATTTTTGCCTGCATTCGTGGGTGTATCTTCAGCACCTCTAAAAATGCTAGGCACAGGTCAGGCATTCAAGAAATATTTGTTAAACAAGCAAATATTTTTCCATCTCTCTGTCGCCCCGCCCCCTGTGCCAAACTCCATCTCTCAGCTTAGGGTTCTTCAGTAAACTGTTTTGAAAGAATACAATTAAAAATAACAGCCAGGGGCTGGGGTTGTGGCTCAGTGGTAGAGCGCTTGCCTCACATGCGTGAGTCACTGGGTTCGATCCTCAGCACCACATACAAATAAATAAATAAAATAAAGATATTGCGTTCATATACAACTAAAAAATATTTTAAAAAATAATAATAACAGCCAGCCGTGCGCGGTGGCTCACGCTCGTAATCCCACCACTTAGGGAGGCTGAGACAGGAGGATCGCGAGTTCAAAGCCAGCCTCAGCAACGGTGAGGCACTAAGCAACTCAGTGAGACCCTGTCTCTACATAAAGCACAAAATAGGGCTGGGGATGTGGCTCAGTGGTCTAGTACCCCTGAGTTCAATCCCTGGAACCAAAAAAATAAATTAAAAAAATAACAGCCAAGCAAGGTGGCACACACCTGTAATCCCAGGGACTCAGGAAGCGGAAGGCAGAGGGATCACAAGTTCAAGACCAGCCTGAGAAACTTAGCAAGATTCTGGCTCAAAATTTACAAAATAAAGCCGGGCACGGTGGTGCATGCCTGTAATTCCAGCACTTAGGGAGGCTGAGACAGGAGAATCACGAGTTCAAAGCCAGCCTCAGCCATGGTGAGGCACTAAGCAACTCAGTGAGACCCTGTCTCTACATAAAACACAAAATAGGGATGGGGATGTGGCTCAGTGGTCGAGTGCCCCTGAGTTCAATCTCCAGTACCAAAAAAAAAAATTTTTACAAAATAATAGTAAAAGGGACTGGGATGTAGCTTAGTGCTAAAGTGCCCTGGGGTTCAATCTCCAGTATCTAAAAACAAAATAAGTTAATGCTCATTATGGATCTGTTCTAATGTCTTTATCTGTATTGTCCCGTCATCCTCAGAGCAGTCTCCTAACAGGGGATCCACAATAATCTTCCTTTTGTGAAATGGGGAAAACAGACCCACTGGGCTGGCATCACTTGCTCAGAGCAGAGCCATGCAGGTGGAGGTGGCAGAGCCACTACAGGACCCAGCCCCATGGCGGCAGCAGCCACACACAGGCCCCCACACCGTGTAGTGGCTTACTCTTGTTTTCTCTCTTCTGTAGCTGCTGGTCTCCTGATTTCACCGTGTGAAAGTGTCCCTCCTCTCTCTACAACCCTGGGCTAAGACAAAATGAATGAGCCCAGCATTGTGGCACTCGCCAGTAATGCCAGAAGCTCAGGAGGCTGAAGCAGGAGGATCTCGAGTTCAAAGCCAGCCTCAGCAACTTAACGAGGCCCAAAGCAATCCAGAGACCCTGTCTCTAAATAAAATATTAAAAAGATTGGGGATGTGGCTCAGTGGTTAAGGACCCCTGGGTTCAATCCCCAGTACAAAAAAAGAAAAAAAAGAAAAGAAGGGAGGGAGAAAAAAAAAAAACGGATCAATGCCATCAATAGGGCAGGTCCTCTCTTTGCCTCAGTTGTTTCTTCTGTGCAGTGGGGGTTACAACAGGATGCAAGGTTGTCACAAGGAGACTGCACAGGCCAGCATGCCATAAGACAACGCCAATGACGATGACGACCATGTTTATGGTCTTGTCTCCCCGTCCAGGTCTCTCTCTCCTTTTAGGATTTATAATCCCTTCCCTCCCACGCCTCTCTGAACCCCATGGGCTATTTTCAGCAGGCGTCAGGCCAGAGGGAAACTCACAAGTAAACAGAGCCCTGTGGGCGGCCGGCAGTGGGCAACGTCTGGGCGGGGGCGGAGTAAACACCTGTCCCCCAGGACAGCGCGCAGGAGCCTCAAGAGCGCTTCTGTGAAGAGGCTTGTCCAATTAACTCCTCCAAGAAAAACATCAGAGAGGGAGGAAGGGCGGACAAGCCCCGAATAATAAGTCCTGGAAGTAAACAATTGGGGGTGGGGAGGAAACTCAAGCGGGAGGGCTGCAGAATTTGGGGTTCTCCAATGGTCGGTGCCCCTGTTAAGGGGAGTCACAGGGCCTCAAATTCCGTCCTTGCCTTGCTTCAGTCTTCGCAGCACAGCTGCAGTAACGGTCACTGGGTCGCAGGGTCCAGGCCCTGGGGCACCCAGGCAGCTCACCCCTAAGATGAAAAGGTCACTGCTATGACCTTAAACACTGGTGCCCACACCTGTCCAGGTCCCCCTCTGTTCTCCCACAATGCAGACCGCGGTCTGTTCCTCCAAGGACATCATCCATCAGTGACCAACAGATCTCTTCTTTCTCTCTGTGACACGCTCCGTGGCTCAGAGACCAGCCCCCTTCCTGGTACCCTACCTGACTCTGTGCCTGCACCTGGCAGGTCCCTCCAAGCTCTGCTACTGTCCCTTGATCACTTACATTTGGCTCATAGCAAGCTCACAGCAGGCAGGAGGATGTCTGGGTCTGGGGACAGACAACCCTGGCTCCAGCCCACCACTTACTGTCCATAAAGACTTGGGACAAGCTCTCTGTGCAATGGGACTTTTAATAGACCCTCCTTCACAGGGTCTGGGGAAGGGGGTGTTCAAAGAGAGCCCTGGGCATGGGACTGGCCCAGAGGAGACCTTCAGCAAGGGAGTTCCTAGGCTTATTGCATTAATTGTATCTGAATCACCATCGTTAACATTTCAGGATCACCCTCCATGGGCCAGGCTCTGTGCTAGGGACTTTATGACCACAATACCAGTCTGTGCTCTGGGGCAGGTGCTGACATCATCTTTGAACAACAGGAGAGGAAACAGAGGCTGGGCAAGGTTAAATACCCAGTGTTGAGAGCTGTAGGTAGCAGGCCAGGTTTGAACCTGGGGCTGCTTACTGAGCACTTATTGATGATGCTGTCTGTCCCCTCCCCAAACTGTGTGAAATTTGTGCTCAACTCACTGGCAGGGTCCTCTGCCCCTTCTAACATCAATTCCCAGTGTCTCCGGGGGTAAGACATAGGTGTCAATCCCAGCTTTGCCAGTACCCTACAGTGTGACCTTAAGTACATCCCTTAACCTCTCTGTCTCTTTCTCCTTCATAAAATGTAAATGATCATTCTCACCTCCTTGACTGATCAAAGAGATCACTGAGCGCTGTCGTGTGTACTCAATACATATTCATTGACTAAGTATCTCCTTCCTGGTCTGGAAGTGTGGATCAATGTAGTAAAGTGCCTGCTTAGCACAAGCAAGGCCCTATGTTTAATCACCAATGTGCGCGCACGCGCGCGCACACACACACACACACACACACAGCCGAACACAAAAAAAAGTGGGAACGTAACTCAACGGAAGAGTAGTTGCCTAGCATGCTCACGGCCCTGGGTTCCATCCCCAGCATAGCAGAAGGGAAAAAATGGCTCCTGCTTTAGAATTGATAAAAAGGTTTTAAGAGGTTTAAGAAGGACTTGCTTTGGAGTTCCACTGACCCAGTTCTGCCAATTGCAGCTGTGTGACTATGGGCCAATGAGTTTCCCTTTCTGAGCCTCATCTACTCATCCATAAAACAGGATTATGACTTTCCCTCATAGAGTTACTGTGAGGACTAAGTCAGATTATGCCGGTAACTGTGCGGCACAGTGTCTGGCTCACAGTGAGGGACTGTTATGCAGAACGGGAATGGCTCCAGAGTATTCACAGGAAGCAGCCCCTCCAGCCTCGGAGAAAGGAGGATGGGGGAGGGTATTTACAACCACAGGTCCTAAGTGAACAGACAGGGAAACTGAGGCACAGGGAGTGGAAGGGCCTTTGCAGAGGACACAGAGCACCTTGGAGGTGGAGGACCAGGGGAATGACCTCCTTCTGGACCTCTGTGGGAGACCAGAGCCAAATGAGGGTCACAAGCCAGGAGTGGGCCCTTTAAATCCTAAGCTCCACCTTTGCTTAGAAGGGGCTCCAGGGAGTATAAAAGGGGGTGCAGCTCCTTTGCTCCACAAAACACCTGCTGCTCCTGCCCACAGAGCCCAGGGCCCAGCCCCCCTCTAGCCGCCCACTGCCATGGAGCTGCCACCCTTTGACATGTGGAAGGACTACCTAAACTTGAACCAGGTGGTGATGTCACTGATCCAGAGCCGCAGCCAGAGGTTGGAGGCCAAGGGGCTTGAGGAGCAGGGACCTGGCCCCCAGCTGGGGCAGGATCAGGGGTTGGGGACTGCCCTCTGCAACTTCTGCAAGCACAACGGGGAGTCCCGCCACGTCTACTCCTCACACCAGCTGAAGACGGCGGAGGGAGTGGTGCTGTGTCCCATCCTGAGGCACTACGTGTGTCCCCTGTGCGGAGCCACCGGGGGCCAGGCCCACACTCTCAAGTATTGCCCTCTCAACGGCAACCAGCAGTCCCTCTACCGCCGCAGTGGACGCAACTCAGCCGGCCGCAAGGTCAAGCGCTGAGGACCACGAGGGGCCCACCACCCGCACCCCTAGCCCTCCTGACCCATCCCCACCAAGTCCCTCAACCCTCCCTTCCAGTCCCACAGCCCTTTGAGGTTCCTGGCCCCCAGCACTCCATTCCTGCTGGATCTCGAAATAACAGAGGCTGCTGGCAGCCAGGCCGGCCTGTCCCAGGGCTCCCTGGTGGCGCAAGAGCCCTGCGCTGTGGACCCCTGCTCCCCGTGGCTGCCTCTGGGCCACAGGTCACAGAACTTAGCCCCACTGGGGCCTGCTGGTGTCGCTAGCCCTGCTCCTTTGACTTCTCAGTCCCGTTCCTGGAGGGGACTCTTGGATCCTCAGCCCCACAGGACCCCAGTGTGTTCTGCCAAGTTGGCCTCAGGATTTGGAGTCGGTGAACAGGGCTGGCCCGGACGCTCCCACCCGAGAACTTGAGGACAGGTGCTGGCTGGAGACCGACTTCCCCTCGTCCTGCAGGTCCTGCAGACCCAGGGATTCAGCACGGACCACGCTAGTTCATCCCTCCCGGCCTTCAGCATCCCGTGTCAGGAGCCCAGGCGGGGGAGGGGACCACACTGGAGGGGCCCTGTGTCTTCTCAGGCTCACCTGGAGTGCAGCCTCACGGTGAGCGGACCCTCCGGGCTCCCTCATTTTTCTTCGTTGTTCGTCCCATTTCACTGCACTGCCCCCCAACCCTAGGTCCCCCGTGGGCCCTTCCACCCACCGAGAGATGCATCTGTGGGCCACCTCCTCCCCACCCCCAAATCACCAGAGCAGCCTGTTTTTTCATCCTCCAAGAGTTAAATCAGTGAAGCTCCCGCAGGAAAGGGGTCTGCGTGCCTGCATGGGAATGGCAACTACCTCGATTTTATTTTAAGGGCAAAAGAGAGAGCCCTGGTCAGTTTTTAGGTTTGTTGCTTTGTTTATGTATTTATGTATGTATGTATTTATTTATTTATGGGCAAAAAAAAGAAAAAAAAAAGAATCCTGGTCAGATTTTTAAGTTGGTTGCTTATTTATTTATTTATTCACTTATTTATTTTATATGACTGAAGCACAAAAGTTGGTTGCTTTTTGGCTCAGAGCGCAGGGCCTGGGCATTGAGCTCTGGTGAATAAAGGGCGTTTAGACTTGTCTTTGAAGTTCTTGTGTGTTTCTCCTTCTCTCCTGGTCATGACCTTGGAGGCTGGGGGAAGGTGTCCAGGAGCTGAATTTGCCCCAAATCTCAGGAAGCAGGAGGGGGGTGGGAAGGGGTGCCGGGTTCCTCTCCAGCCCTGTCCCCACATGTCCTCCAACACAAGTCTGTAAACTGGTTCTCAGGGTCCTTCCCAGCCTCCACCTTGACCCCAGATTCCCTTTCCATGCCCTGTCCAGGGGTTTTCCATCCCAACCTGCACGACTTGACTTTTGGGTAATTCTTAAAACTTTGGGCTCCCAGACCTCCCTGGAGAGGTATTGAAAAATATGGTCCCTCCCAGGAAACATGCACACTGGCACAAAATGCCGGGTGTAGTATCACAGGGGTTTGCATTCCATTGTTGCACAATTTTTTATTGAGCATCTATTAGGTGCGCTGTTCTGGGCAATGGAGAAACAGGGGGATCAAAACAGACAAGGTCCCTGCCCTTGCGGAGCTGTCATTCTAGTGGGGACGCTCATCATCAATCAATATATAAGATAATGTTAAGAGGGTGAGAAGCCCAGGGAAGGAAAACAAGGTCAGGTAGCAGATGGAGAGTGGAAGAAGCTGGGTGATCAGATGGGGGTGACATCTGAACAGAGTCCAAATGAAAGGAGGAAATTGACAGAGTATCTGGAGGAAGGGCATTCCTGGCAGAGGGAGTGCATGTTCAAAGGTCCTGAGGTGGCACTGGGAATCTAGTGCTTGCAGAATGTACGGGAAGCTGGCTAAGAGAGATCAGAGAGGATGGAGTGGGGCAGGCAGAGAGTTCAGGATGTTGCCGACCCTGGGGAGAACCTGGCCTTTATTATTCATTCTTAAGATGCTCAAATCCACCCATGGACTCTGTGGATTCTTCATCCACACAGTAGTTACAGAGAGAACCAAAGACCCCAGCTGAGAACCTCTACTCCCAGGGTTCTTGTCTGAATAGGCAGCTCTGCCCTCAAGAACTTGACCCCCAGGTGAAACCAAACAGTGGAGAAACAAGAAAAGAAGCCTCAAGTTCAGAGCTGGGGTGCTGGGGTAGGGGACAGGGTGAGCCCCACACAAGAGCACCCAGAAGGGGTCCTGCTGTTCCTGCTCTGCTCACTGGAGGAAGGCGCCCCTTTCTAATTCACATCTAGGGTGCATAATACAGGGGCCGATGGACTCTCAACTGGGTGACAGTTTAATAAAGGGACTGATCCCTGACCAAGTGTGGACAGCAGTTATGGAAAGCAATGGGTGGTATCCTCAGTATTCTTGAGAATTACTCAGAACTTAGTACTCAGTACTCAGGAGACTACTCATGCTCAGTTCTCAGGAAAATATCAGGACTCGGGGTGGGTGCGGGGTAGACCTGGAACTGAGAAAGGGCAGATGCTGAGTCAGCTGGGGACACAGAAGATACAAAGTGCCTAGGAACATCCAAGGTGAAGTTCCTGGAGGCTGCTGGACATCCTAGAGGGGCTCAGAGGCATGAAGTGGAGAGAGACGAATCAGAATCATCAAATTTTTCTTTTTTTTTAAATATCATTTTTTAGTTGTAGATGGACACAATATCTTTATTTATTTTTATGTGATGCTAAGGCTAGAGCTCAGTGCCTCAGGCACGTGAGGCAAGCGCTCTACCACTGAGCCACAACCTTAGCCCAGGATCATCAAATTTTTCTAGAAATGAATTGAGTTATTTATTCAATAGTTAATTAAGTGGCAGAACTAGAACTGAGCGTGCTCAGGGAGCCGAGGGACCAAGACCCTAGCCTCTCCACCTGGACTCTTAGGGAGCCTGCAGCACCTGGGAGCCTCCCCGGGTGCTCAGTGATTCATCTCCTAGGGTTGCTGTGACACAGTCCACAAACCCAGCAGTTCAAAACAAAAGAAATGGCCAGGCACAATGGCACATCCGTCATCCCAGAGACTCAAGTTCAAGGCCAGCCTCAGCAACTGTGTGAGACCCTCAGCAACTTAGAGAGACCCTGTCTTAAAAAAAAAAGGAAAAAGGGCTGGAGATGGAGCTCATCAGTAGAGTGCCCTGGGATCCATTTCCAGTGGAACAAAGAAGAAACAAACACACAAACAAAACAAGAGAAATGGACCATGTGGGTCCTGGAGGCTGGGCTCCTGAAGTCAGGACGTGGGCAGGACCTCACTCCTTCCAAAGGCTCTAGCGGAGGACCTTGTTGGAGGCCTCCAGCTTAGGAGCCCTGGCCCGTCCCGGCTGGAGGCTGTGCTGCTCTCACCTCTGCCTCTCAGCCCTCTGCCCTCTGAGCCCCTCTCTCCTCTTCTTACCAGGACACTCATTTGGGATCAAGGGCCCAACCTCCTCCACCATGACCTCACCTTAACTAATGACATCTCCAATGACCCTATTTTCAGATAGGGTCACATACTGAAGGACTGAGGGTTGGGACATCAATGTCTTGTTGGGACACAAGCAATACCAGCCATTATACTCAGTGAGCAGCTCACCATATCCTAAGTGGCTCCTGGGCGAGGGACCTGGGTGTCCCCTACACTTCTCTTCCCCTCCCCATGCTCTGAATTCTGCCCCTCAAATTGTCTCCAGTTCATTCCCAACCATGCCACTGAATCTGCCCTGGTCTAGTGTCTCCCTTCCCTGTCCCCAGTTCCCTCCTCATCCCCTGCCCCAGGCTTCCCTGACTGCCCAGCCCTTTGGCTTTCTCCAGGCACTCAGCGCCCATCCTTCCCTGCTCAGAACCCTAGTTACAGTTCATGTTCAAACTCCTTTAAACCCTGCCCATGGGCTGGGGTTGCGGCTCAGTGGCAGAGCCCTTGCCTAGCATGTGTGAGACACCGGGTTCGATGCTCAGCACCACATAACCATAAATTAATTTTAAAAAAAGGCATCATGTCCATCTACAACTAAAAATACTTTTTAAAAACATTGCCCATAATGCCCTGTGTGGACCCTGATCTCATGACACATGGCAGGACCTCATTTAAAACCAGCGGGCCACTGCTCAGAAAAGCATGACCAGAGAAAAACCACCACAGGGCCTGCCTCACTTCAGTTTCATCGCCAGCAATCTCAGGTTGGCTCTATTTGTCAACATTTCCCTGTCCCCAGTGGGATACTGACATCTCCCAATTATATATCAACCCAGCATCTCATTACCCTTGACCCTGCTTCCTGCTCTACCATGACAGGGAATGTCCACATGCTCCTGACCCTACACCTCTCCAGGTGCCTGCAGTATCCCTACTTCCCCCTCCCCTGTCGCTGAAGGACCCAAGCCACTTAGTCCCCTTCCACTTGTGCTCTGGGTCCCACACACTGGACCGAGTCAAGGACCTGCACCTGGCCCCTGCATGACCTGTCTTAGTCTCATGGACTCAAATTGCTCCAGCAATTCTCCCCTCTCTCCTCTGCAGCCTCAAGCTCCTCTCTTCTGGCACAGAAATGTACTGTCAGATTTCCTACATTAAATAAGCCTCATGTGACCCCACACCCCCTTCCAGATACGACCCATGTCTCCGCCTGAATGCTAGAAAGGACTGTCTTCACTGGCTCTCTAAACCCTCTCTTGAACACACTCAGTCAAGCGGTCACCCTCACCACACCACCAGAACTGCTACCCCCTCCTTCCATACTGGGGATTGAACCCAAAGGTGCTCTACCACCACTGAGCTACAACTCCGGTCTTCATTTTTTCTTTTTTAAGTTTTGAGACAAGGTCCTGCTAGGACCTTGGCATCCTCTTGCCTCTGCCTCCTGGGTGATTGATTACAGGAGTGCATCACCGTGCCCAGCAAAAATGCTCTTTCAGGGCTGGTGTTATGGCGCAGTGGTAGCGTGCTCACCTAGCAGGCGTGAGGCACTGGGTTCGATCATCAGCACCACATAAAAATAAAATAAAGATATTCTGTCCACCTACAACTAAAAAATAAATATACAAAAATGCTCTTTCAAGATTAGACAACTGATCCCAGTGGCTCGGGAGGTGAGGCAGGAGGATCATGAGTTCAACTCATGCAAAAAGCTCAACCTCAGCAAAAGCGAGGCGCTGAGCAACTCAGTGAGACCCTGTCTCTAAATAAAATACAAAATGAGGCTGGGGATATGGCTCAGTGGTTGAGTGCCCCTGAATTCAATCCCCAGTACCTCTTCCCCCCAAAAATTATACAACTGGACTGGGGATACAGCTCAGTGGAAAAGCACTTACCTAGCTTGTATGTGGTCCTGAATTTGATCCCAGGACTACAAATGAATAAAGATAGATTACTGACAATTTCCATATTGCTAGCTTTGGTGGCCAGTTCTCTGCACTGGACTTGGTCTCTGGGCAGCATCTGAGCCACCACACAGCCCTGCTCCTCCTTGGTACCTTTGCTGATTCCTCCACTAGCAATGCCCAGCCTCAGGCTTCTCTATCTACACCTGCTTCCTTAGTAACCCCTCATAGTCCTACAGAATTAAATGTCCCTTACTCACTGACAACTCCCAAATTTATATCTCAAACCTGGATCTCTGTCCCCAAGTCCAGACTCAAATACCTAACATTCATACTAATGTGCAACTCGAGTTGAGCAAACCTGAACTCCTCATGTCTTGGACACCTGCCCATTCTCACATCTGGAAGCTCCATCTCCCATATCCAATTCCACCTCCAGGGCTACCAGCCTGGCTGGGGCCAGCCATTACCATATCTCACCTGAACCACTGCAGACACCTGCTCACTGAGCACCCACCTTCCACCTTTGCTCCCTCAAGCCAGCCCCCGCCACACACAGGAACCCCACAAAAGCCACGGTGGGAGTACACCTTGCTCTACTCCCGCTCCCCCAAGGCTCTCACTTCACCCAGAATAATGGTCGCACATGATCTGGTCCTCTTTACACCAGTTCCACTGGCCCACACGGTGCTCCTGGGACACAGCACACACAGACTTGTCTCTGGCTGCACTTGCTTCCCCACTTCCTTCTTGTCGCAATTCAATCCTCACCTACTCAGCGAGGCCTTTACTACCCACCTTATTTTAAAATTACAGGGAATGGGGCAGGTGCTCCGTAGTGGAGCCTTTGCCTAGCATGTGTGAAGCCCTAAGCCCTGAGTTTCATCACCAGCACTGCGAAAAACCAAAGCAAGATTACAGCCACGTGCGCCCACACAAACATCTCCAGCCTCGACCCCCTTTCCTGCTTCCCTTTTCCTCATAATACTTACCACCTTCTCACCTATACATCTTATTTTATCATCTGTTCCTCCCAACTAAAAATGAGTTCGGTAAGAGTAGGGAATTTTGTCTTTTCATTACAGCTGGAACTACGTGAGCGGCTCATAAAACATTAATAGACTAATGTAGTCCTCTTTGCTCAATGACCTTGAGGACTCCTGCAGGATGCTAAACAAAATTTCCGCAGACTTAACTCCCTTATCCTGTCATCCAATTTTTTGCTCTAGATTCATTCCCGTCTCCACGCTTCCTCTTAAAGTGGGCCCGCTGCACGATCAACCTCTCTGCCCAGGGGCCAAGAAATTCTTGCCTCTGATCTCCCTCTCCAAGCCGTGACGTAAATGTGTGGACAGGAGGCCTCCCAGCGTGATTGGGAGGTTGGTGGGTTGCTATGGTTACTGCATCGCCGGAGGCGGAATATCCCCAGGGTGCCCCGCCTCAACTTGTAGGAGGTAGTTAGTTCGTCGCCGCTGGGGAGCAGGGGTGGGTGCGGGTGGCTGCAGCGAGGTCTCCTAATGCCACCCGCTCATCACCCACGCAGTTGCCATGGAGACGAAGTGCTTCCCACCCTTTCCAGCTCGGCCTCCCTCTCCTTTCTCCAACAGAGACTCTTGCGTAGTTAGAAGGCAGAGTGTGCTGGGAAACTGTCGAAAGGCAGAGGCGCCGCTCGGTCCTAAAGCTGTCTCCAGCAGTTCCCATTCTCTACGGATTGCTACGCCTGCGCTGGGACCAAGTCCCAGGTACGAAAACCCGCGGGGAACGAAGGACGCGCATGCGCTCGAAGGAAGATCACGCGTGCGCAGTTGTGGCACCAGGAGGCTAGTGGAACAAGCTCAGCGCTAAACTTGCGGCTGCGCAGCAGCGGCCTGCTGGTGGAGCCCGCGGGAGGGCAATTGTGCGCTTGCGCCATGTTTGGGAAATGAGAATGAATCCCGGGCTGTAAGGTTGGCGGGGCTGACTGGCGCTAGGCGCGCGTGCGCCTTGGCTCTCCGCGCGGCCGGGGGCGGGGCCCAAGAGAGGGGAGGGAGACGGGCGGGGGGAGGGAAGAGGCCGCAGACGCCCGAGCCCTGACCCACCGGCAGGCAGGGGCTGCGGCGGCGCCGGTGAGTGACCCGCGGCCCGACTCGGTCCCCACCCTCCGCGACCCTCACTCTTTCCGAAGTCCCAGATAGCCTCCGGTGTCCCCTTCTGGTCTCGCACCCCCGTTATCTCCGGAGGTCTCCTCAATTCCTGGCAATCCCAGCGCCCCCACAATCCCCGCAGACCCTAATCCCTAATATTTTATCGTCCCAGCTCTGTCACTGACCCATGAGTTCCCATCTCACCGCTGTTTCTCGACATATCCTCGCAGGGCCCCATCTCATGGGTCTTACGGACGCCCCATTGCCCTCGGAACCCCCAGAGTGCCCCTCTGCTCTAGATGTCCTCTTCTTGCTGCATAGTTCCTTCTGCCTCTCCTTGTCCATGCTTCTTCGACCCCCGAGACATCCGCATTCTCCTTCCCTTTGGTCTCCTCTTTGCCCCCGTTCTCCTCTAACTCCTGCAGACACCTCCTTTCCTTCCACTTTTCTTTATTTCCCTCCATCCCTCCAGACCCTCCCCCAATTTCCATCAACTCCTTGGCGAGGCACTCGGCGACGCGAGAAGCACAGAATGAGCGCTCAGCCGGTGTCAGCCATCAGTAGGCACTTCTGACTGCCCCCCGCAGCCCGCCACCCCGCCCCTGCCCCCACCCCTGCCTAGGGGACTTAGGAGCCCGTGTCCGGGCGGCGCGGGGACACCGTGCCCCGGCCAGCGCAGTACGCCCTTTGCCCGCAGCGCCGGCGCCCCCCATGCGCCAGGCGGCCGGACAGCGGCGTCGGGGGGCGCCATGGCCTCAGCGGCGGCGGGCGAAGCGGAGGAAACCACCCGGCTGCGCAAGCCGCGCTTCTCGTTCGAAGAGAACCAGATCCTGATCCGGGAGGTGCGCGCCCACTACCCACAGCTGTACGGCGCGCAGAGCCGTCGGGTGAGCGTGGCTGAGCGGCGGCGCGTGTGGGACGGCATAGCCGCCAAGATCAACGGCATCACCAGCTGGAAGCGCACGGGCCAAGAGGTGCAGAAGCGCTGGAACGACTTCAAGCGCCGCACCAAGGAGAAGCTGGCCCGCGTGCCGCACTCCACGCAGGGCGCCGGGCCCGCCGCTGAGGATGCCTTCTCCGCGGAGGAGGAGACCATTTTCGCCATCCTGGGTCCCGGTGTGGGGGGACCAGGGGCTGGTGCCGGGTCAGAGGAGCCCCCTGCAGCTGCCTCCTCACAGCCGCCCGCCTCTTCACAGCCGCCCGCCCCTAGCGCCTCTGCCCAACGCTACGTGTTGTCGGAGGACCGCAGGGAGGACCGACGGGCAGGTGAGTTCCTTCACCATCGCCTTAGCAAATGCAAACTCAGTCTGCCTTGCGTTGTTCAAGTCCTTTGTGTGGCTAAGCAGATCCTCACTACAACTCTGGGAGGCAGATGGTGTTATCCCCATTATACAGCTGGGAAAATTAAGCTCAGAAAAATGAAATGACTTGTTTCAGGTCCCACAGCTAGTGACTGCCAGAGTCAAGAATAGACCAGACCTAGGCGACCTGGCTTGAGTCCACCCCGGGGATCATCTCTGCATAGGCAGGATTTCATTAAACTCATCCTAGGGTCGTGATTCTGGAGGCTGACTGTCTCCAGATAGGGTGCCAATCACAATTTTGCCACTCAACTGTGTCATCCTAGAAGTCACTGCATGTCACTTTCTGCATCTGTACATCACTTTCTGCATCTGTAAAATGAAGATAAAAATAGTCTCCATCTTCAAGGGTTGCTGGGAAGAATAAATGAGTTAATTTGGGCAAATTGCTTTGTACAGCGTCTGCTAACACGGTTAGCGCTGGATATAATGGTTAATGCTGGGAAGTACATACTATTTCACCTTTTTATAAGTCAAACACTGGAGGGGTCTGGTACCTTCCTCAAGGTCATGCCTCCAGTAGAAATGTAGAGAGCTTACTTCCTGCTTAGCCTTAACTCTGCATTATCATTTCTTCTACTACATTCCTGAATACCTGCCCTGTGCTAGATGGTGTGACACATCAGTGACTGAGACTTCTGGGGCTGAGCCATCAGGGATGGCTCTGAGTAATGGGACTAGCTGGGGCAGGGGAACCCAGGGGTTGTGGAAGCCCAGAGGGAGCACCTGGCCCAGCCTGGGGATTGAGGGGGTGGGGGTGGGAGGGATGTCAGAGCTGAGTGAGACACCGCAAGCACGAAGAAGAGGGGAGTGTTGACACAGGCCTGTAATCCCCAAAGTCAGCCTCAGCAGTTTAGCCAGGTCTTAAGCAACTTAGTGAGACCCCGTCTCCAAATAAAAAACAAAAAGAGGGCTGGGGGTGTGGCTCAGTAGTTAAGTGCCCCTGGGTTCAATCCCCAGTGTCCCCCCCCCAAAAAAAAGAAAGAAAGAAAAAGCAGAATGAAGAAGAGTAGGGAAAGTATTGCTGATAGAGGGAACAGCGTGTGCAATACAGAGGCAAAAAAAAAAAAATTGGCCAATTTGGGAAACTGGAAATATTGGAACAAAAATATTGAACAAAAGTTTTGAGATGAGACCAGAAAGGTGGGCAAAGGGCAGACTATGCTGGGCTTTCAGGCTACAGTGGGGAGTTTGGGTTTTAGTCTAAGTGAAGGATTTTGAGAAAAGAAGGAACATGGATCAGATAAGGAAGTTCAAGATCATATAATTTGGAGAGGTTCCTTTTCCCACCCAAGGTCACACAGCAAGTAAAGAGAGTGGGGACTCAGCACTGGTGTGGTTCCCAACTCCCAGCTCATGCACTTAATCACTGGGCTACATTACCCAGCAACAACAATAATTGATATTTATTGAGTTATTGGGAGTTAATGGGTATGCTAGAATCTGATTACACATGGCTTGTAAGTCAAGGTCAGGACTTTGGACTTCATCGTATGAGAATTTCAGAGGCAGGAAATTATCTTGAGCAGGAAAGAGACACATCCTCAGTTTGACTCAAACCTTGATGTTTTTGTAAAATGGCTCCATTGGACCAGAGCACAGAGGACAAACTTATTTTTTCAGAAGTTGTACAGGTACTGCATTAATCCATTGGTTCAATAAGTATTTATTGAGAACCTCTTCCAAGGCAAGGCAGTGTTGCAGGTGCTGGGAATACTGTGGATGAAAAGACAAATTCCCTTCCCTTATTGAGCTGACATTGTAGTTGGGGGAAACAGGCCACAAACAAGTAGCCCCAAAAGAGATTATATACCAGGAAGTGATAAAAACTAAGAAAAATACTGAATATTAAGAAGATAGTAAATGATAGAAGGGGGTAGTATAGGCAGGGTAGTCCAGGAGGACTTCTCAGAGGTGGTAAAAGGAAGCAGAGACCTGAATGGAGAGATTGAGCCTAGTAGATGGTTTCCAGCTTGAGAAAACAGTGTGTGCAAAGTCCCTGAGGCAGGTACAAGTTGAGAGCATCCATCCTTAGACTTCTACACTGTGTGAAACTCATAAATGGAGAACTGCTCAGTAGGACTACTTGATGCATCTTTGTTGACACTGGAGAACTAAGAATAGATGAATGAATTAGGGTATATATAAACCATATAGCTGGGCGTGGTGGTGCACTCCTGTAACCCCAGCAGCTGGGAGACCGGGGCATGCGAATTGCAAGTTCAAGGCCAGCCTCAGCAACTTAATGTAGACCCTATCTTTTCAATTAAAATAAATAAATAAAAAGGACTAAGGATGTACCTCAGTGGTAAAGCACCCCTGGGTTCAATCCTCAGTACCAAAAGAAAACAACAAACTAAGGATCATTTATCTCTGATGGAATATTTGAAAGAATAACAGCCTCGAAAACTTACTATGTGCCAGGCACTGTCCTAAACCGTGTACCTATAGTGGCTCCAGGGATCCCTGTGGTGGCCCTCAGGAAGATGTTCTAGTATTTAGTCTCATATTTAAACATATGCTCAATTACAGGTAGTAGAAAAACTGAGGCCCCAAGGTTACAAATAAATATGATTTTAACTCCCACAGTGTCCTTTCCCTGACTCCTGTGAGCCCTGTGAGTATGCAGGCTGGGTCACTTTCCATTCCTTTTTATTCAATAGACTAGAAAAGTGATGTTTCCAAGTGATGTATTTTAAATGCTCCTTGTAAAGAAGACTTGACACCCACACCCCACCCCAGAGTCACAGCCCCTGCCAAGCAGTAGTTAAAAGTGCAGGCTCTGGAGCTAGCCCAAATCCAGACCCCTCGATCCAGAGCCCTCTTCCACTGCTCTGGGACCCCACTGTGGTCCTCAAGTCACCTCATCTGTGGAATGGGGTGACAGTGATAGGATTCACCCAGAGAGTGGCTGGGAGGACTTGGTGAGTCCTGACCATCAAGAATTATCAGGTCCAACATCTTTCTCCTGCCTTCCTGGGCTGGCTGGTCAGGGGGCGGGGCCCCCAGCACTCATGGCAGGAGGTGGCTGGTTGTTTGGGGGAGATTAGGACCATCTGATTTGGCCAGGGAGGTGAAGGCAGCTTCCCTGAGGAGGGAACATGTGAACTGGGCAAGGGGTGGTGCCAGGCCAGGTAGGGTGTGACCCAGGGGGAGGGAGCAGCATGTGTGCTGCCCTGAGGGAAGAGATGAGACCTCCTGTCCACAGGAGGAGGCTGGACTTACCCTATGGGCACAGGGGAGCTAGGAGATAGTTGCCACAAGGGCCTGAGGCCCAGTCAGTGCTTACTCTGGAGGACACAGTTCTTTTCTCATATAAAGAAAAAAAATTGCTACTAGGCATTATTCTAGGTGCTGGGTAAATAGCTGTGAGCAAAATGGAATCCACTTCAGGAAGAAATAGGTAACAGAGATAGCCTGCATGCAGGGGAGATGCATGCTGGGGGAAAACCAGCCAGGGCTAGGAGGAAGAGAAGGGAAGAATGGCGACTGCTTTGTATGACAGTCAAGGCAGATGATCCCAAGGAGTCCAGGAGGCCACATTTGAACCTAGAGTAGGTGAGGGAGTTAAACCAGACTGGTGTCTGGGGAAAAGTCCTCCCAGGCATCAGCAAGTGCAAAGGCCCTGAGGCAGGAGGTGACTGTGTTCGAGGGCCAGCAAGGAGGCCAGAGTAGCTCGATCCAATCAGAAAGGTAAAAGGAGGGGAGGAGATGAGGTCAGGGAGGCAATGGGGACCGACAGTGCAGGCCTTGGGGCCTCAAAGACTTTACTTTTATCCGAAATGGGATGGGGGTCTCAGGAGGGTTTAAGCAGAGAAAGGATAGTATCTGGCTTGTGTTTTTTAGAACAGCTTTACTGAGATGTAATTCCCACAGCACCCAACCCACCCAGACAATTCAGTGGCTTTTAGTATTTTCAGAGTTGTGCAACCATCACCACAATCAATTTGAGAACATTTTCATCATTCCAAAAAGAAACCCTGCACCTCTAAGCCACTTGACCTGTTTCCCCCCAGCCCTAGGCAACCACCAATCTGCTGTGTCTCTAGGGACTGGCCTGTTCTGGACATTGCATGTAAATGGAATCATGCAATACAAGGTCCTTTGTGACTGGCTTCTTTCCTTCTTTGCCTGATTGTATTTTGGTTGAACCCCTCAGGCCGCTGGTGGAGAAGAGGCCAGGAGTGGAGATAGGGCACCCAGTAAGGAGGCAAGCACAGTCCTCCAGGTGGGAGGGGACAGTGGTTGGAACAGGCTGGGGGCCGTGGAGGTAGAGAGAAGAGGTTGGATGCTGGGTTTAACAGGAAGGCAGAGCAGTGGTGTTCGAACGTGGATGGTGTCTTGAGAGAGAAAAAGACGGTGAAGGTGTTTAGCTCCTACCGCTGGAAGGATGGAGCTGCCATCAGCAGTGACATGGGTGGGGGAGGAAGGAGAAGTGGAGGAGGATCAAAAGCTTAGCTGTGAGCAAGCACATTGGAAGTGTTAGATGGTCCAGGGGCTGTGCCCAGTACACAGCTGGAGGCACTGGAAAGCAGAGTCCGGCTCAGGGCAGAAATTCAGGCTGGCTCCAGAATCTTGGAGCCTCTGGGTATGGATGGTTCAAGTTCATGAGTATGAATGAGATCCCAGGTGAGTGGAGACCCAGGAAGAACTGGAAAATCCTGCCTTCCTGGTTTGAGAGAGCCTCCAGAAGCACCCCCAGTCCTGAAGCCCTTCTGCCTCAGGCCCCCTACCTCCTCAGGGTCTAGCAGTGCAGCCTGAGAGGTGTGTGGCTGTGTCCAGATGGTTTGCAGCCTGGTAGAAGGGCAGCGCTTACTCAGTGAGATGGGAGCTGCCTGGCCCCAAAGGGGGCTTACAGGACCCTCTTTCTGCTGAAGCTGGCACAGGCCTGACAAGTTGAATGTATTGACTCTCCCCTGGGTACCAAGACTGACTGTCATGGGCTTCTGTTCTAAGGCATGATCTAACTTAGGTTTTTGATTTTCTATTATTATTATTATTATTATTATTATTATTATTATTATTATTATTATACCAGAGATTGAACCCAGGGGCACTTAACCACTGAACCCCCCCCCCCAGTCCTTATCTTTTGAGACAGGGCCTCACTAATTGCTTAGTGAGCCTAAGTGACCGAGGCTAGCTTTGAACTCAGGATCCTCATGCCTCAGCCTCCAGAGTCACTGGGATTACAGGCAAGCGCCACCTCAACCGGCCTGATTTAGGTTTTAAAGGGTTTCAAGGATCTTTGGGGCCAGGGTAGGGGAGAGATAAAGGAACTAGGAAAAAGGGGGGTCATGCATACCTTACCTGCATGTCTTTCTCTACAGATACACCAGCCCACAGCAAGGGGGGCTCCAGCAGCCCGGAGCCCTGGGCCCGGCCCTCCTGCAACCCCCAGGAAGGGGGCTGCCCACGGTCCAAGGAGCGTGAGTCCCCGCCCCCTCCGGCCCTGCAGACGGTCCAGCTGCCCCGCCTGGCCTTGTCTCCACCACCCTCAGCCCCTCCACCACCACCCCTGCCGCTGGCCCAAGTGGCACCCTCATCTCCTAGCCCCCCGCCCCCTCCTCGGCCTCCTCCCACGCCCTCAGTCCCAGACCCCTCCCTGGACTTCCTGCGGGCCCAGCAGGAGACTGCCAATGCCATCCGGGAGCTGGCGGGCACCCTTCGGCAGGGACTGGCCAAACTGAGCGAGGCCCTCAGCGCCCTGCTACCCCTTCTGCCAGGAACCCCGGGCGACCCGCTCCCCGCGCCGCCGCCCCCGCCCCCTCCCGCCCCTCCCAGGCCCCTGCTGCCCCCTCCTGCCCCCAAGGTGGAAGTAACCCCGGAACCCGTGTCTGTGGTGGCTGCTGTCGTGGATGGGGCTGTGGTGGCAGCCCGGGGAGTAATCATAGCCCCTAGGAGCGAGGAGGTGGCGTCCCGGCCGACCCCAGCCCCACTCCCTCCGCACGACTCCCCCCCCCACAAGCGGAGGAAAGGTTTCCCTACGCGGAAGAGGCGCGGCCGGTGGAAATCTCCGTGAAATCTGCCACTGTCCACGCTCCTGCCTGCGACCCCTTGTCCCCAGCTTGGCGCAGTCGAGAGAGGGGCGACGCTCCGTGCCCCTCCCTGCTGCACCCTGGCTCCCTGCTCCAGGGGGGTGAGCACCCCACTCCCTGTGCTAGTTAGTGCCTGATTCTCTGGGGGCCCTCCTTGCTGGGCTCCCCCAGCCCCTTTCTCTGGTACAATGCTGTCTGCCTGGCTGCCTCCCTTAGCCCTGACTTCTAAGCCATCGATTTTGTGGTATTTATTATATTGCCCTTTGTGGGTTGGGGTGGGGGCACCTCTCGGGTCTGCACATCCCCTCTGCCCTAACAATTCCTGTTCTTGACTTGAAAATAATTGACCCGTGGGGGCCTCCCCAACCCAGACTTTGGAGGGGGTGGAAGTTGCTAGACAAATCAGAATATGGATGACAAAGAGGATGTAGCTATCTGTACCCTAAGGAGAGGAAGGCGGAGTTCTGACTGGAGAGGTGTGGGGTGCGTCCTCCGCCTCTCGTTGCGTCTCTGACCTCCGGAGCTCAGCCCCCTCCTTTCTCCTCAGTGGCCACAAGATATCAATAAACTTATTTTTCATACAATTACTTGAGGCTATGTCCGAGACAGGCCTGAGAGTCCTGCACCTCCTGCTGCCCCGCCCCCTCCTGGAGCAGGCCACACCCCCTCCAAGTTGGAGGAAAGTGGTTGGGGTCCCAGGGTCCCGCCCCCCCCCCCCGCCCCGCCTTAAAGCCATCAAATTATGGGTTTTGTTTGTTGTTACCAGAGATTACACTCAGGGGCACTCGACCACTGAGCCACATCCCCAGCCCTATTTTGTGTTTTATGTGGAGACAGGGTCTCACTGAGTTGCTTAGCGCCTCGCCGTTGCTGAGGCTGGCTTTGAACTCGCGATTCTCCTGTATCAGCCTCCCAAAGTGCTGGGATTACAGGTGTGCGCCATCGCGCCAGCTTCGAATTATATGTTAAAATGAAATATGCCTCATCCTGCAGATGCCAGCCTGAACTAAGCCTCTCCAGGAGAATGTCCTGGATCCCCCTCCCCAAGGCAGAGATGGGTCTGCCTCTTAGATTCTCTCAGTCTCCTGTGGTTCTATTTCATGATATGTCTAAGTGGACACAGGCCTTATCTGTTTATCACATGGCCCCCAAAATTTCAGGAAGACAGGAACTTTTTGGGGGGAGCAGGGAGGTTGGTTGTTCTTTGCTTTTTTGATTTTCGCTTTGGTGCTGGGGATTGAACCCAGAGGCGTTTAACCACTGAGCCACATCCCCAGCCCTTTCATTATTTTTTTATTTGAAACAACTTTTTTTTTTTTTAACTTTGAGCAACTTAGGGCCTCCCTAAGTTGCTGAGGCTGTCTTTGAACTTGTGATCCTCCTGCCTCAGCCTCCTGAGCCGCTGGGATTGTTGTGTGTACCACCATGCTTGGCTTGGAACAGGTTCTCTTGTACTTCCTGCTGTAGGATCTGGTAGCAAAGTAGATAATAACCACTACACTGGACTCAGGGCTTGTGATGCTCAGGCCAGCTGTTAACTGGAGACCTCCATTATCCTCATCTGTAAAATAGGCATAAAGACATAAGAGTCTTTACTTTCTTCAATTGGATTGTATTCATTTTTCAGGTCCCAGCTCAGATATTACCTCAAGAAATGTTTTCCTGACACCAGTTAAATTTAATGTCTCCATCACCAGACAACTTCCTTGTCTCTATCACTCCTGTGTCCCCAGCACTGCTCAGCACAGAAGAGCAGTGGAATATCTGAAGTAATATACAGCTTGTAAACAAAAACTTCCCCTTAAGATCCTTTTTCTTCTTTCTGCCATGGTGAGAATGGAACTCAGGATCTCGACCCCTGAGCAATAGCCCCAACCATATGGCACTCTTCTGTGCCAGGCCCCAAGCCAAATACATGCATGCTTGCATTTCAGCCTGAAGGAACTCAAGAAGGAACAGATTCTAGGGATCTCCATTTCCAGCCCTGAGAAGTTTGTGGAATGTTACAACTGGTCACAGGCCAGCCAGTTGGTCCCACATGAAGCCTGAATTTGGCCAGAACTTAGCTCCCATTAGTACTTTTTTTTATATATACAAGGATTGAACCCAGAGGCCCTTAACCACTGAGACACATCTCCAGTCCTTTTTATGTTTTATTTAGAAACAGGGTCTTGCTAAGTTGCTTAGGGCCTCCTAAGTTACTGAGGCTGACTTTGAACTTGTGTTCCTCCTCCCTCAGCCTCTGAAGACGCATCCACAACCATGCCCAGCTCCCACTAGTATTTAAAGAATGGCACAAAGATAATGTTTTACCCCCAGTACTAAGGATTGGACCCAGAGGTGCTCTACTACTGAGCTACATCCCCAGCCCTTTTTTTTTCTTATTTTGAAACAGAGTCTTGCTAAGTTACTGAGACTGGCCTCAAATTTGCCATCCTCCTGCCTCAGTCTCCCAAATTGCTGGGATTACTGGCATGGACCACCATACCCAGCACAAAAGCAATTTTGGAATTGGGTGTGGTGGTGAATGTCTGTAATCCCAGCAATCTGGGAGGCTGAGACAGGAGGATGGCAAGTTCAAGACCAGCCTCAGCAATTTGGCAACTCTGTCTCAAAAGAAAATAATAGAAAGGGCTGTACATGTTTCTCAGTGTTTAAGCACCCCTAGGTAAAGTCTCCAGTACGGAGAAGAAAAAAAAAAGGAAATTTGGGGGACATGAATGGCCATTTTTAATGGTTGTGTACTTTTAACTGATTTTTTAAAAACATCCCACAATGCTGTGCTGCTGTCTGCCTCATCAGAGCTAAGCAATGTTGGCATCATGCCCTTGAACTTCCAGGGGGGTTCCTAAATGAACTCCACAGCTGGATTCTTCTGACTGGAGTTTCTCATGAATAATGTCTTCTAAGAAATATTTTAAATTTCAGATTCAATCTGCATATATGCTAAAGGTCTTGTGTTGAAAAGGTAGAGCCACAAGATAAAAGCTTGGATGGCTACCTCACACACCAGACAGCTACCTGGGGGTCTTCAGGATTCCCCCAGAAGTTTGCAGGGACAAAAAATAAACTTACTATGTTAGAAGTAGGGAGGATGAAGGGCTGGGGGTGTAGCCCAGTGATAGAGGGCTTCAGCATGCGGCCATGGATTCCATCCTAGCACCTAAAAAATAAAAGGTAGGTAGTATACGAAACCTGTGATTATGAACATAATATTCCTTAGGATGAAGCGAAAGTGGGCACTCTTTTCCCCTCAAGGGAGAAAAAGTGTTAAAATAATAATAGAGTTGGTAGGTAATTACAAAACAAACAACTTTGGTTAGCAAGAAATCCAGGCAGCTGTAGTTGCAGTGGGTTGGGAGCAGAGGAAGGCAGGCCGACTCCAGATTGAAAAGCACTCGTGAATGCAGACTGGCAAGTCATCCCCGTATTTTTGAGCACAAAACACGGAGCCCAGCCCAGCAAGAGGAAGGAGCTTGTGTGGGTTAGAATCTGGACACCCGCATCGCCCTTCCTCAAAGTCTGCCTTCCCACAGCTTCCAGGGCCTGGGAGAGAAAACATGGGGGTCCTCAAAGCCTGGCTGGGCCCACCAGGTAGTAAGCACTCAAGGTTGGGGAAAGGTGGTCTGGCGCTTGCACTCCCCGCAGCAACCTCCTTTTGCTCGCCATCTCTTGGCCCCTTTCTCGACGCACGGGGTTGCAAAAGAAAATAAAGGTAACCCAAACCCCAAACGCCGAAAGAGCCCCAGAAAGTTGGGGGGGGCAGCAAGAATAGCAAAGGCCTCCCCCAACCTTCCAGACAGCGGAAGTGCGTCATTCGGCCGCCCCGCAGAGCATTTTGGGAATAGTAGTGAAATTGGAGGGGTGGAGCAGAGAAGCCGGCAGTGTAACCCTTTGGAAACCAAAGCGTGCCAGTAGAGTTGGAAGAGAAGTGGAGGGGCCTCGGTCACTCCCCTCTAGCAGATCAGAAGACTGAGGCAGGAACTATGCTCGAAAGCCTTTAGCCCTCTCCTTTATCTGGCTGTGGCCCTCCCCAGAGGCTGATATTTAGGATTCTGGGAGAAGTCACGGTGCCAAGTATACACACTCCTAGTTGCCCGCTTTTCATCCCCTGCCCTGAACCATCCAATCAGGATCTCTTCGCTCCGCCCCAGGAGTCATTGCTTTCTTAATCTGTCATTGGCCTTCTATTAATGGGCGGGGAAACGGAGGCTCAGCAAGGGCAGGACTTTGCCCAAAGCTGCACAGCAAATCAAAGCAGAAATGGTTACCCCGTAGCCTGTCCACCTTCGGCGATTTCCTAATCCTTGGTAGCTTTGATCATTCGTATCACATCCTCGCGACCCTGTGCTCTTCTGAGCGCGCGGAACTCCCCACCTGGTGGCTAGGAGTGGTGAGGATTGTTCGGCGAGAGGCGGCTGCCCACTGCTGCCCACTGTCCCCTTTAAGAGCCGGCCCCGGCGGGACTACGTTTCCCAGAAGGCTTTGCCTGTGCGTTATGTAACTTTCCCTGCGAAGCGGCCTCTGGGGCAGAAGGAGGAGGTGGAGGCGGCGGCGGCCGTTGCAGCAGCAGCGGCGGCGGCGGCGAGAGCGGCGGGAGCCCGAGGCGGCGGTGCCTGCAGCCTATTGCGGAGCCCGAGCTGTGCGCCTCGGCTCGCAGCCCGGACCGAGTGGGGGCGCCGACGAGCCTCTGCCTTCCTTTTCGAGGGAGGCGGGAGTGAGGAAAAAGGCTTAGGGCCCAGGGGGCGGGGAAGGGGGGCCGGGCCTGGATCCGGCGGGGAGGCCGAGCCCGAGGCCGGACTGTGGCTCGCGCTGTCCCGGCAACGCGGATCGAACGTTGGCTGCGCGGATCGAACGTCGGCGGCGGGTGGAAGGCGGGGGCCCGGTGGCGCGCGCGCGGGGACCATGGCGTCAGTGCAGGCGTCCCGCCGCCAGTGGTGCTACCTGTGCGACCTGCCCAAGATGCCGTGGGCCATGGTGTGGGACTTCAGCGAGGCGGTGTGCCGCGGCTGCGTGAATTTCGAGGGCGCGGACCGCATCGAGCTGCTCATCGACGCCGCCCGCCAGCTCAAGCGCAGCCACGTGCTCCCGGAGGGCCGCTCTCCCGGGCCCCCGGCGCTCAAGCACCCAACCACCAAGGACCTGGCTGTGGCCGCCGCGCAGGGGCCCCAGCTACCGCCCCCGCAGGCCCAGCCCCAGCCGTCGGGGACAGGCAGCGGCGTCTCGGGCCCGGACCGCTATGACAGAGCCACATCGTCAGGCCGCCTCCCGCTGCCCTCGCCAGCTCTGGAGTATACCCTGGGGTCCCGCCTGGCCAATGGCCTGGGCAGAGAGGAGGCCGTGGCGGAAGGGGCGCGCAGGGCCTTGCTTGGCTCCATGCCCAGCTTGATGCCCCCTGGGCTCCTGGCAGCTGCGGTGTCTGGCCTTGGAGGCCGAGGTTTGACGCTGGCGCCCGGCTTGAGTCCTGCCCGTCCACTTTTCGGCTCTGATTTCGAGAAGGAGAAGCAGCAGAGGAATGCAGACTGTCTGGCAGAACTGAACGAGGCTATGCGGGGCCGGGCAGAGGAGTGGCACGGGCGTCCCAAAGCTGTGCGGGAACAGCTACTGGCGCTGTCTGCCTGCGCCCCCTTCAATGTCCGCTTCAAGAAGGATCACGGTTTGGTGGGGCGGGTGTTTGCCTTCGATGCTACTGCCCGCCCTCCAGGATACGAGTTCGAGCTGAAGCTCTTCACCGAATACCCCTGTGGTTCTGGCAATGTGTACGCGGGGGTCCTGGCCGTGGCTCGCCAGATGTTCCACGATGCTCTGCGGGAGCCTGGCAAGGCCCTGGCCTCCTCGGGCTTCAAGTACCTCGAGTATGAACGCCGTCATGGTTCAGGCGAGTGGCGCCAGCTGGGCGAGCTGCTCACTGATGGGGTCCGCAGTTTCCGCGAGCCCGCTCCTGCCGAGGCCCTGCCCCAGCAGTACCCTGAGCCGGCCCCTGCAGCTCTGTGTGGCCCACCTCCGCGAGCCCCATCCCGGAACCTGGCACCCACGCCGCGCCGCCGCAAGGCCTCCCCTGAGCCCGAGGGTGAGGCGGCTGGGAAGATGACCACAGAGGAGCAGCAGCAGCGGCACTGGGTGGCACCTGGCGGGCCATATTCTGCTGAGACCCCTGGCGTGCCCTCACCCATTGCTGCCCTGAAGAATGTGGCGGAGGCCCTGGGTCACTCACCCAAGGACCCTGGTGGAGGTGGAGGCCCTGTGCGTGCGGGAGGCGCTAGCCCTGCGGCCTCCTCCACCGCCCAACCTCCGACCCAGCATCGCCTAGTGGCCCGCAACGGTGAGGCAGAAGTCAGTCCCACAGCAGGGGCTGAAGCCGTCAGCGGGGGTGGTAGTGGCACAGGGGCGACCCCTGGGGCTCCCCTTTGCTGTACCCTGTGCCGAGAGCGCCTGGAAGACACCCACTTTGTCCAGTGCCCCTCGGTGCCCGGACACAAGTTCTGCTTTCCCTGCTCACGGGAGTTCATCAAGGCGCAGGGCCCGGCTGGGGAGGTGTACTGCCCCAGTGGAGACAAGTGCCCTCTAGTGGGCTCCTCCGTCCCCTGGGCCTTCATGCAGGGCGAAATCGCCACCATTCTTGCTGGAGACATCAAGGTCAAGAAGGAACGGGACCCCTAGGCCACCACTGCCACCAGGCTACTGCTCCCTGCCCCCTTGCCACCCACCGCAACTGCGGATAAATTATTCCCTCCCTCACCCAACCCATGCCACCCCCACCTATGTACATACCCCCTTCCTCTGCCCAGATGGGTCCCCTGGGGTAGATGCATTGTGGGTGGGGGGACAAAGCTTGTGGCTCCTGTCAGAGGGGGTGTTTGGGGTCCCTTGGCCTGTCCAATTTCCCTCTCCCCTCCTTGGCTTGGCTTTGCTGCTGCTTGTAGTTGGGGAGAGGTGTCCGCGCCTGGAGAAGGGGCCTCCTGAACACTCGCTCTTTATAAACGAAGCAAAAGCATTTTATTGCCCCCCTTTCCCACCCTGTTCCTCCTTCAATAAACCGAAAGATGTTTTTTTTTCCCCCCTTCCTGTTTTGGTCCCTTAGTTGTGTGGGATGCTGCGCCCCCTTTAGGACTAAACTGTATCTGCAAGGGAGAGCACGTTACATTGTAACCTCCAGGTGGCGCCCTTGGCCCAGGCGGGCCGCTGGTATTCTTACAACTGCTGTTCTAACGCTGGTCAAAAATTGTGGCCATCGGCCCGTTTTCCAGATGACAGAACTGAGATTCAGAGAGGGGATAACTTTTGCATGGGAGCCACAGACAAGGTCTTAACAGGTTAGCTTTCTGTAGCTGGCCTACATAATCTACCCAGAATGTGATGCCCTAGATGGTTGGGGAAAGGCAGCGAGATGCGTCTTGAAGGGAACGGGCACTTAAGAGAATTGAAGCCAGACTGCTAGCTGGACTGCCAGAGGAAAGTGAACTAACAGATGCCTGGAACGAGGCGACTGCTGCTTGCCTCAGGTGGTGCCGGGAGGCGGATGTTTGGGAAACCTAAACTGGGATCCTCATCTCCGGGAGACGAGCCCTGGCGACGGCCACCTTAGAACACTCACGAGCAGGGTAAAAGACACCCACACACGCTGCGGCTGCCTGTGATGTGTGCGGCCTTGTCCCGCACCTGTCCTGGTGACTGATCATTAACCAGGACTTCCTGCTTGCTGACGTCACAGGGCGGGGCCTAAGCGTGCTGCGGCAAAGCAGGGGTTAAAGCGAGACGGCAGCCCCAGGAGCCCAGTCGGCCCCTCCTCTCACGACCTACCTGCGACCCTTAGGTTCCGGGAAGGGTGAATGCTGGGCCAAAAAGGCCAGCGGATGGGCGGACACAGAGGTGGAGAATGATCGCACCCTTCCGACTGCGCTGGGCTCAGGCTGCTCTGAGACGCACAGGTCCCCCCAGATGTTTCATCACCTAAATCCCAAGAATCCTAACATCCTGACCTATCCTCTGGGGTCACGGGGGGGGGGGGTCCCACCCACACTTGCAGGACTGACCTATCTCTGGGGTCACGGGGGGGGGGTCCCACCCACACCTGCAGACCCACAGGTCCTAACTCCCAAATACTCATAACCCTGTGGCTCCCCCCACATCTGGAGGACCCATCCCCCCATCCATCAGCTTTCAGGTGCTCTGGCACTGCCAGTCTGGGTTCTGGGCGGGGCTGGGAAAACCACCCCTGATTAAATATGCTAGGTGATAAGCAAGGGAGATGCTGGATGGAGCTCCGGACCTGGCTCCCCTCCTGGGCAGGTCTGTGGCCTCCCTGACCCAGCTCTGCAGATCCAAGTGCTGGATGTCTCCTCCTCCCCCAGATCCTTAGGATTGGAGGCCTCCAGACACCTGGTCCTCTTGCCCCAGTAGGGGGCTGAAGACCTGTGGAGGACACCTGGTCCTTTAAGAGCAGCTGGTAGGTGGGGGGGGGGTGGGCAGGGGAGTCACCCCCAGCCTGGCTGGTGTGTGTATTCTAGATAGAGACTGGGTTAACCATTAACAGAGCAGGCGGCCTGACCTGTGGGTGTGGGGGCTGGGTCAGTCCCCCTTCCCCCAGTGCTGGGGGAGGGCGAGGGTGGTGGGTTCTGGATTTATTTGGGAATGAGTAGGTGAAGAGACACAGGGAGATGCAGAGAGAAACCCAGGCAAAGACACAAAGAGACCAATTCCCTGAAAGAGACAAGGAGGCACGGGAACCAGAGACCCAGAGAGACAGGGAGAGATAGGAGAGAGCCTCTGAGGTGTGGGACCTGAGGCAGAAACAGAGACAGATGCTCAGAAGTGAACTAAATGGAGAAATGTCCAGAAAGGTCGAGAGAGACCTGTACAAAGGGGAGATGCCAAGAACAGAGACCTAGAAGAAGGGGTGAGATGCCGAGAGCAGAAGGAGCCAGGTGTGGCTCAGTGGTAGAGCACTTGCCTGGCATCACACAGGCCCAGGGTTCCATCTCCAGAACTACTAGAGGAGGAGGAGGAGGAGGAGGAGGGGGATGAGGAGGAGGAGGAGGAGGAAAAGAAGCAGCTGCAGCAAATGGGAGACTGAAACCAGGGCAAGGCCTAGATCGGAACTGAGTCAAGACAGCCTCAGACCCTAAAGTTCTCTCAAACAGGGAGAGCATGGGCGCTCTGGGAGGAAGACAAGGCTAGCCTGCTCTGGTCATTTGGTTCCCAGCGATCAGAACATGGCCTGACTCATTCTTCCCTGTCCCCATCCTCAGCTGACACCTCCTTCAGGTCACCTCTCTGACACCCAAGCAGCATCAGGTGCCATTTCTGGGCTCCCTCAGCCCCCTGTGCTCCAGGCTCTGGCCCCATTCACTCTGCCCATCACTGTCTGGCGGTGGACTGCAAGCCCCCTGAGGGTAGAGTTAGGGCTGTGTCCCCAGCATCACTCAGCACAGGGATGGGGACCTGGGTGCATTGATGAATGTGCTTCTCTCCCTCAACAAATGTGTATCCCATCCACAGCATGACAGACCTTGGAGCAGGTGCTGTGGGCATAGCAGGGAACAGAATGCAGCCCCTGCTCTCATGGAGCTGATGTTCAGGTGGGAGACCAAGCCCATAAAGTGTAACAGCCAGGGAGCTGTATGTTCTAAAAAGAAAAAAAAAAAAACAGGGAAAGGGGATGACGGGTGGTGGAAGGGTTGTTTTAGGAAGAATGTAGGGAAGAGAATGATGACTCTAAGAACAGAAGGATCAAGCCAGGGGAAATCTTCCTGGATGGTGCATGCAAAGGCCCTGAGGTAGTTTGTCCCGGAGCGGTCAGATGGCCAGAACATCTACTGCATGGGGGAAAGTCGCAGGAAATGAGATCAGAGGGATCATGGGGGAGCTGCAGGAGTGGTGGCTCTGAGAATGATTTTGGATTTCATTTGAATAGGGACAGGTGGAAAGTTTCAAACAATGGCTACAGGGAGGGAGCAAATGAGACAAATGGCCAAGACCCAACCAGGACTGACATAGGTGTCTGTGTCCAGCGCTACACAGAGGACCCAGCATGTGCCCAATGACCACGTGTGCATGAGTCAATGAGACCCAAAGTGACAGAGAAAAATTCAAATGCATCCAGGTGGATGGGCTCACAGACCCCCAGGGAGAGGCCAGTTAAGGATCTAGGGACACCCAGGGACAGCAGATGCAGACAGACAGCAGCCCAGCTGAAGAGTCCCATTCCTTCCAGAACCCTCCCCACCCGGAAAGCTTCCCAGGAGCTGGAAAAACCTCCCCAGGCCTCCCTGCCTGCCTCACCGTGCGGGCCCACTCACACCTCAGGCAGAGGAAGCTGGCAGGCCCCACAGGAACCTTTCTGTGCGGGGGGAGTGCAGGCACGCAGGCGGGGACGAAGGGAGAGGAGCGGCAAGCGGGCGGGCAGCGGCCAGTGGCTACACAAAGGCCCCAGTGTCTGTCCCTCCTGCCCCCTGGTACAGATATAAATAATATGTGCATATACCTTTATATGTATACCAGCGAGCTGGGGCGGGAGGCTGGGGGCCGCACACTCCCCCAAGGGCCCTGGCATGGCACAGTCTGCCCCTGTGGGGGCTGGGGGCTCAGAGCCCCACAGACGCA
Organism: Geosciurus inauris; assembly: GCA_004024805.1. Taxonomy (NCBI): domain Eukaryota; kingdom Metazoa; phylum Chordata; class Mammalia; order Rodentia; family Sciuridae; genus Geosciurus; species Geosciurus inauris. The sequence goes on from PVHX01009532.1 coordinate 33,372, forward strand.
GTGGTTAAGAGACTCCAGCTAGCAGAGAAAGGGACTGAGCCTGGGGGCTCTGATGGAGCCCCCGGTGGGGCAGTGGCAGATGGAATAACTGGGAAAGGGAACTTCACTGGAGATTGAAAAAGACAGGGAGAGGGACGGCGACAAAATGAAGACAAGGGTCATTCCAGAGAAAGGCAGAGAAAGTAGGGACAGAAAGAAACAAGAAGCCAGAGACACCAGGGACAGGAACGACAGCAGGCCAATGTCCAGGTGGGGACGTAGGGACACTGGTGCTCAAGGGTAGGGGGCAGCCAGGACACGTGTCCAGCGGGGAGCACCATCTGTAGACTGTGGTCCAGCCCAGCCCAGCCGAGAGCAGGCAGAGGGGCAGGGAGCAGAGGAGAGGGAGGCGGCCTCGGTGCCGGATCTCGGTGTTTACCTGGGGCAGGCACTGCAAACAGGCGCCTGGCCGGCCCAGCAGAGGGTGGGATGGGCTGGGCCCCAGCCCTGGCACCAGTGGGCCCGACACGCCCACCTGTGGCCTGGGTGGTAACACCCACAGTGACACCTGGACAGATGGTGACACATAACAGAGGGGGACAGACACAGTGACACACAGTGACAGATATAGGCAAACCCACAGTCACGGAAGACCACAACAGGCAGAACAGAGGCAGACGCAGGCACATAGCGACCCCTGCGTAAAGCCGGTGATGGACACCAACACAGACTGGCATACGTGCAAAGCACCCAGACCGCTGGCCTCTGGGGGTGCCGTTAGCAGGTTGTGGCAGGCAGCAGGGATGACCACCATGGAGGGCTGGGGCCCCCAGGCCCTTTTGTAATGCTCTTGTCCCTCCCATTCTACAGAGTGGCTGTGGCTATGGGCACTGACTCTGGGCCAGACCACCACTCACTGGCTGTGTGACCCTGGGCAAGTCACTTCTCCCCTCTGCCTCAGTTTTACCAACAATAAAGGGGGGCGTTGGAAGGGATTGGATCAATCGGTTCTGTATGGTGCTCACACAGCGCTGGACACGCGGTAACCCTAGTAGCCCCCCACTTCCCACAGGTATCAAACCCAGGGGTGCATTACCACTGAGCTCCACTCAGGCCCTAATTTTTAAATTTTTATTAATTAATTAATTAATAATTAATTTGGTACCAGGGATTGAACTCAAGGGCACTTAACCACTGAACCACATCCTCAGCCCCTTTTATTTTTTATTTTGAGACAGGACCTCACTAGGTTACTTACAGCCTCAATAATTTGCTGAGGCTGGCTTTGAACCTTGGGTCCTCCTGCCTGGGTCTCCCCAGTAGCTGGGATTATAGGCCTGCCCCTGGGCCAGCCCTAGTAGCTTTTAATTATTATATATTATCATCAGTGTCCTCATTATTGTCTCAAAACTTCTCATTCACGGGTAGCCCTTTGGCCACAGAAGGGACACTGCCCCAACCTCTGTTTCCCCACCCAAGGGCCCCTCCCTTGGACTATGTCACCTCAGGCCCACAGCCCAGGCCCGGCTGTGTCCCCATGGCTACCCCTCCATCCCTCATCCCTGGCGTCCTCCTGTCTATCGATGCGTCCCACGTCTGACCGTGGTACTTTTCCACGCTGGACATCAGCCGGCTGTCCCTGGGTGGGGGTCACACCTGCCCACGCCAGGCCAGCCGGTGGCCACCAGACACCCTGAGGGATGGCCCCACCTTCCCCTAAGGACCCTACAACAACACCCCGCCCCTCCGGCCACCTGAGGTCCCTACTGGGGCGGCCTGAGGCCCGAGCCTGGGGACAGGAAGCCCCAGGCCTGGCCGCCCTGAAAGCGTCTTTCAGTCTGGGTCTCCTCCCGCCACCACCGACTCCTCCCGCGGAATAATATTTGGGCTGTTGGCCGGGGGGCGGGGGCCAGATCCGGAGGCCGCGGGGAGAAGCCAGAAACCACAGGGCTTCCTGCCTCGGGCCGCCGACTCCGGAGAGACCCCCAGGCCCGAGGGAGGGGGCGGGTGCCGGGGAGACTGAGGGCCTTTCTCTCGGCCCAGTTGTTTTTTCCAGGAACCGGGAGGAATTCCCCAGCCTGCCCAGGGCAGCAAGGCTGGTGGACCGCTGACGGGGTGCCAGCACGGCAGGGGGCGGGGGTGACACGCAGCCGGCCAGGCGGGCACAGCGACAGAAATAGAGGGCCTGGCCTGGGAGGTGGCAGGTAGAGAAAGGCGGAAACTTAAGGAGCTGGGAGGAGGAGGGAGGCCAGGGAAGAGAGACCAGAGAGCCAGAAAAAGATTGCGGGAGAGGAACCTCAAGGGAAAGGAAGAGTCAGAGACCCTGAGAGGTGAGAATGAGAAAAAGAGTGAGAGAAAAGAGGTGGGGACAGAGTGACATTAAGAGAAGAGCAGAAAGGTGAGAACTGGGAGACATCAGGAGGACGCATTCAGTCACTTACAGGTGGCTGAATAGAAAGTCTTTGGTCTTTGAATGACGGAATGGCTGGCTGACTGAATAAATGAATGAGTGATCAAAGTGACCGGAGATCTGATGCCACCAAGAAAGGCAAAAGCAAAGTGAGGATAAGACACTGTCAGGGTCTGGCACCCTGGCGTGCACACCTATAATCCCAGCAGCTCAGGAGGCTGAGGCAGGAGAATTGCAAAGTTGAGGCCAGCCTCAGCAACTGAGCAAGACCCTGTTTCAAAATAAAAATTAAAAATGGCTGGGGATGAGCCAGGGGTGTTGGCTCATGCTTGTAATCCTAGCACTTTGGGAGGCTGAGACAGGAGGATCGCGAGTTCAAAGCCAGCCTTAGCAATGGCGAGGCGCTAAGCAGCTCAGTGAGACCCTGTCTCTACATAAAACACAAAACAGGGCTGGGGATGTGGCTCAGTGGTCGAGTGCCCCTGAGTTCAATCCCCAGTACCAAAAAAAAAAAATGGTTGGGGATGGAGCACAGTGGTAGAGCAGCCCCCGCTTCGACACACACAAAAGACTAACCCTGCCCATCTGCATCAGTCCTGCTGACTGACCTTGGCCCAGACCCTTCCCGTTCTGGGCCTCAGTTTCCACAATGAAAGGAGGGATGTGGAGTGCAGAGTTGTGTTTCTGAGACAGCCTCGCCTTGGAAAGCCCTGGAGGAACAGAGACACCAGACCCCAAGCCCAGAGAGGAGTACCCAGCTTCTTCCCCACACACCCACCTGCCTGCAAAAGTGACAGACACAATAGAGCTGGCACCCCTCCACAAACTCACACACAAACACAATGTGACAGGCACACAGCAAAGGCAGGAATCTCTCTCTCACACACACATACTTTTTTTTTTTTTTTTTTGGTACTGGGGATTGAACTCAGGGCACTCGACCACTGAGCCACATCCCCAGCCCTATTTTGTGTTTTATGTAGAGACAGGGTCTCACTGAGTTGCTTAGCACCTCGCCGTTGCTGAGGCTGGCTTTGAACTCGTGATTCTCCTGCCTCAGCCTCCCGAGCTGGTGGAATTACAGGCGTGCGCCACCATGCCCGGCTACACACACTGTTTTTAAACAGACATATACTGACTCCCTGAGATGCACACAAGACACAATGACAGGCAGACCCACAACATGGATGTGGTCTCACACACACTCACATACACGCTCGCGCTCGCTCTTTCTCTCTCTCTCTCTCTCTCTCTCTCTCTCTTGGAGGCAGTAGGTAGGCAAAGTGATATACAGGGACCTGCAGATAGTAGTGTGGGGCCCAGGGAGAGGAGCACGGAGAGAACCACAAACACAAAACAATAAACACACACACGTCTGATATTGTGACACCCAGACTAAGCTCATACCCAGAGTACCGCCAGACACACAAACGCACACAATGGCGAGCTACAGGCCAGTAGATACCCCACAGCAGCCCACAGGAACCCCAATAGGCAGCGATGCTCTATACCACAGAGCAGGCGCACACCGACACACTCCAACACACACATGGCCTCCAGTTTAATACCTCATGGAAACTTTACCCCCAGCCCCCAGCCTAACCAAAGCTTGCACAGCCCCTAGGCTCCCTGAGCCTCAGAGCTAAAGGTGTGTGTCTGGGAAGTGGGGGCAGGGAGATGGCCTTGGTCACCACAGAGCCACCTCCCCCTGCTGCTCTGGCCCCACTGCTGCGGGGGCTGCTATCTATGAACAAACTGTCCTTGGGGTCAGGGACAGCAAAGAGCCAAAGGTCAGTTCAGTGGCTCCCTCAGCCCTTCCCCCAGAGGGAGTCAGCTCTTGGGGCAGGAAGGAGAGGGGACAGGGGAACAGAAACTCGGCTGTTCAAGCTCTGCAGGGCCCACCAAGGAAAAGAGATGGTCGGTAAGAGGCAGACACGGTCCCTTTAATGGTCACACAGCCAGTATCCCGCTTCCCAGGTAAGAACTAGACTTCAGTAGAAATTCCCCACACCCTGACCAGCCATTTCTGGGGTCTCCTGGACCAAGGTGGGGGATGAGCTTCAGAGAAAACCAAGGGGTCTTCTTGCCATCTCCACCCTACCCGCACCAAAGAGTCAACCAACCACGTGGGGCACATGGGGCTGTGGTGGTCATCCTGGTGCTCAGTGGTGTGCTCATCATGCCACCTGGCCAACAGGGTGAACATCCAAGCACCCAATGGGCCAAAAGAGATGTCATGCATGATGGTGGCCGAGGACACCAAAAAAGAAGTTATCACAGCCACCAATGGGCCAAATATGCCATTGAAATATCACCACTGTGCCCAAAGTGTCCATCAAAATGTCCATCACAGCATCCAAAGGGTCAACCAAGATGTCGTCCCAGACGGCAACCAACAAAGCACCCAGCGGATCAACCGATAATGTCAATCAACATGACAGTCTTCACCGAATCCCATGGGCCCACCAAGATGTCCATGGCAGTGATCACAGTACCCAGTGGATCATCACAGTAAGTAATAGACCAAACGAGATGTTAACCCAGGGAACAAGCAACGTGTCCCAGGAGGATCAGGCCCCCAGAGCCTGCTGGCATGAGCCATAGCCATACCCACCACCATGTTCCCGTGCCCCTGCTAGGATGCATTGAGCAGAGAGCGGGCGTAGAGGCCCTGGTAGTAGACCCCAGCCTCCCCACTCTCAGCCCCGTAGCCCCCAAACCCCACGTCCAGTTTGGGAGGTGCTGGTGTCTGTTCCGACATCAGGTTGTTGATGGAGAAGGGGTGGTTGAAGTTGTAGGGTGCATCCAGCTTCAGCTCCCCGGGGAGCTCCAGGCTGGTGAAATAGGGCGTGGAGGAAGGGGGCGAGCCACAGTCCAGAGCTCCTACATCTTCCCCCGCCTGGGCCTCTGGCTCAGGGAGTGGAGGTTGGGGCTGGGGCGGGGAGGTGACTGTGGCAGTAGGGGTGGTGGAGGTGGCAGACGCTGTCCCGTTCCTGGTGGCAGTGGCCCCACCGTTCCCTTTCTTCACCTTCTCCTCCAGCTTGAAGCGCTTCTGGCGGCGCAGGTAGCAGCCATTCTCGAACATGTTACCGGAGCTGGGGTGCAGGGCCCAGTAGGAGCCCTTGCCCGGCTTGTCTGGCGAGCGTGCCACCTTGACAAAGCAGTCGTTGAAGGACAGAGAGTGGCGGATAGAGTTCTGCCAGCGCTGCTGGTTCTCCCGGTAGTAAGGGAAGAGGTCCATGATCCACTGGTAGATCTCGCTCAGGGTTAGCATCTTGCCTGGGGCCTGCTGGATGGCCATGGTGATGAGCGAGATGTAGGAATATGGTGGCTTGGCATGGGCCAGGGGCCGCCGGTACCCCTTTGGCATCTCCTTCCCATGCACCAGCCCAGGTCCTGGGGCCCCGTACCCTGAGCCGCTGCCTCCGCCACCACTGGCACCCAGGCCTGGGAAGGTGGGCCCCAGGGGCGCTGCAGGAGCTGGGGGTGCAAGGGGTCCAGAAGGGAGTGGGGAGGCGGGAAGCCCTCCAGGGGGGTAGGGAGAGCTCAGAGGGTTCAGGGTCATGTAGGAGTTGAGAGGGGCCATGGTGGGCACTGGGGTCACTGGAGAGTAGACCTGTAAAAAGAGAAAGAGATATGGGGAAGGGTTAGTGGGTCTCCACTCTGCTGGTCATCAAGAGATCCCAGGACCACTGTGTGCCTGTCCACCTCCTATGAAATTCCCTTCCATCATTATCTCCCTCTAGCTGTCTTTCAGAGTCTCTCCCCGCTCCCTGCATACCAGCTTCATACGCCCCCACCCCACACCAATGCTCCCATACAATCAAGAGCATGTTTGAAGAGGTTCTCAAATTGTGGATCAGGTCACCCTGGGGAAATCTGAAACCCTTTAGGGACACCTTTAGGATGTCCATCAGGTCAAAACCATGTTCAAAATCATGCTATTATTAGCCTTTTTCCCTTTCTTTCTCACGATTGTACGGTGGACTTTTCCAGAAGTTTCGTGGCAAATGATATTGCAAAAGATGGAAAGCAGAAGCAGCTGTGAGACTCCAGCTCTTCCATCGAGCCAGCCTTGATTTGGCAAAATGCAAAGCAGTGCCATTTGTCTCACTAAAGTTTGAAATATAGTTTTTTAATAAAAACATGTTATTTGTACTAACAAATGATTGTTAAGCTGACTTAATATGTATATTTAAAATCTTTTAATTCTGAATATGGTAAATATCAATAGACATGACCCCAAACAGAAACTGAACCCAAACAGTTTCTTTCTTCAGAAATTTTGTTTTGGAGTCGGGCACGGTGGCACACACCTATAATCCCAGCACTTAGGGAGGCTGAGACAGGAGAATCACGAGTTCAAAGCCAGCCTCAGCAACGGCGAGGTGCTAAGCAACTCGGTGAGACCCTGTCTCTACATAAAACACAAAATAGGGCTGGAGATGTGGCTCAGTGGTCAAGTACCTGAGTTCAATCCCCGGTACCAAAAAAACAAAATTTTTTAATATGGTGTTAGAATTGGAACCCAGGGCCTCACACATGCTAGGCAAACCCTCCACCACTTCTTACCATCTTCGGTAATTTTTAAGAGTGTGGGGACATCCTGAAACCAAATAAGATCCGTTGTTTCTTTTTTTTAAATTCAGTCTCCGTAGAGACTCTCAAAAATTGCCAATGCTGACTATTTTGGGGAAAGTGTTCAATTAGCAATAATGGTGCCTCAGATAAATGTCATTGGCTACAATACTGTCACTGTACAAAGCTTGCAAAATCAATTTTTTTGACGTATAAAACTGAGAAATCAATCCAAATTGACCGAGTGAATTGAGAAACTGATTTACCTAATAAATTTGTAGTTTTTAATTTTATTAAGTACTTAATATAAATCACTAAATAACCTAATCATTTGTATGGCTCTTTTTTTTTCATACCAGGGATTGAACTCAGTCAGGGGTACCCAACCACTGAGCCACATCCCCAGCCCTATTTTGTGTTTTATGTAGAGACAGGGTCTCACTGAGTTGTTTAGCGCCTCGCCATTGCGGAGACTGGCTCTGAACTCGTGATCCTCCTGTCTCAGCCTCCCTAAGTGGTGGGATGACAGGCATGTGCCACTGCGCCCGGCTTGTATGGCTCTATATTTATCTTTTAAGTTATAAACTTACAGGGTTTTTGTGTTTTTGTTTTTGTTTTGGTGGTACTAGCTATTAAACCCAGGGCTTTGTACATGTTAGGTGCGAACACTATCACTGAGCCACATCCTCAGCCCGAGTTTTTTTTTTTTTTTCTTTTTTTGAGAGGTATTACTATGTTGCCCAGGCTGGCCCTGTACTCCTGGGTTCAAGCAATTCTTCTGCCTCCATCTCCCAAGTAGCTGGGACCACAGACACACATCGTCACATCAGTATAAAAATCGACATTTTTATAGATCAAAAACAAGATCAGAGCCGGGCGCTACACACCTGTAATCCCAGCACTTTGGGAGGCTGAGACAGGAGAATCACGAGTTCAAAGCCAGCCTCAGCAATGGCGAGGCGCTAAGCAACTCGGTGAGACCTTGTCTCTACATAAAACACAAAATAGGGCTGGGGATGTGGCTCAGTGGTCATGTGCCCTTGAGTTTAATCCTCAGTACCAAAAAAATAAAAAGGGCTAGGGTTGTGGCTCAGTGGTTCAGTGCTTCTGGGTTAAATTCCCTGTACTCCTCCCACTCCCAAAAAAAGATCAGAAATCACATTTTTACCTAACATATATATTTCTATGTACCATCAAGGCTGCTTCGTTGTAAATTACAGCATTATTTTATATATTAATATAAATGCAAAAAACCTCACATAGTTAAAAATTACTAGATATCAGCCAGGTGCAGCGATGTGCACCTGTAATCCCAGAGGCTCAGGAGGCTGAAACAGGAGGATCGTGAGTTCAAAGCCAGCCTCAGCAAAAGCGAGGTGCTGAGCCACTCAGTGAGACCCTGTCTCTAAATAAAATACAAAATAGAGCTGGGGATGTGACTCAGTGGTCGAGTCCCCCTGAGTTCAATCCCTGGTACCCCCCCCAAAAAAAGCCACTAGATATCATGGATTGTAAATGAAAGCGCATTTTCAGAAATGTTAAAATAGGGAAAAAGTGCACCTTAGCTCAATGAAATATGGTAGACATTGCTGTGCATCTCAAAATCACCCTGTAGTCAGGCATGGGAGTGTACACCTATAATACCAGCAACTCAGGAGGCTGACACAGGAGAATGGCAAGTTCAATGGCAGCCTTAGCAATTTTGCAAGGCCCTAAGCAACTTAGTGAGATCCTGTGTCAAAATTAAAAAATAAAAAAGGCCTGGGGATGTGGCTCTGTGGTTAAGCCCCTCTGGGTTCAATCCCCAGCACCAAAATCAAAATCGTCATCTATATATTCATTCAATGATCCATTCAACATGTACTTATCAGCCACTCTGTGGCAAGCACTTCACAGGAACTGTCCGCTCCTCTAATCCTTAGAACCACACTATGGGAGAGGTGCTGTGAGGATGTTCTGAGCATCTACAGCTACAGTTGAACAAGTTGAGGCCCAGACCTGTGTCATGGGTCTTGCTATAAAAGCAGAGAGCCAGGGCTGGAGATGTGGCTCAGTGGTAAAGTGCTTGAGGCCCTGGGCTTGATCTCCAGAATCTCAAAAAAAAAATCTGGGGCTGTAGCTCAGTGGTGGATCACTTGCCTAGCACAAGTGAGGCACTGGGTTCGATCTTCAGCACCACATAAAATAAATTAATAAAATAAAGGTATTGTGTCCAACTACAACTAAAAAAAATTTTTTTTTTGGTACTGGGGATTGAACTCAGGGGCACTCGAACACTGAGCCACATCCCCAGCCCTATTTTGTGTTTTATGTAGAGACAGGGTCTCACTGAGTTGCTTAGCACCTCGCCATTGCTGAGGCTGGCTTTGAACTCAGGATTCTCCTGTCTCAGCCTCCCTGAGTGCTGGGATTACAGGCTTGAGCCACCACGCCCGGCTCTAAAAATTTTTTTTAATTAAAAAATAAAATAAATAAAAAAGCAGAGCTGGAAACAGAAGTGCCTGCCCTCATGGAGCTGAGAGTCCAGAGTCCAGTGGAAGACCATGAGCACACAGTGTGCTAGATGGTGGCTTCTCTTCTCTATGGACCCACCCCACTCAGCTCAGCCACTGTCTTCCATGGTCTCTCCCTCAGTCTTCCATCTGCCCCTATCTGTCCCACTCTCTCCCCAGCTGGGGTCTCATGGCACTGGAGTGCTGCTAGAGCTCTGGCTAGAGCCACCCTGGCTGTGGGCTAGCAGAAACCATCTGGATCCTACTGGTCTCAAGGTCCAGAAAGAAAAGGGACCTGCCAGGGCCACTTCAGAGACAGGTGGCAACCAACCCAGGCCTGAGTTCCAGTGGAGATCCCTTTTTTTCTTTCTCTGTCTCTTGGAGTCTCTATTAGATATTTTGTCTGTGTATATATACTCTTTTTTCTCTGCATCTCTCTCTCTCCTCCTTTTTCTCTCCCTGTCTCTGTCCTCCCCATGGTCCACCCTACCTCGACCTCCCTCAATGGCTCCCCCACCCCCATCTCTCCCCAGCTCCTTGGGGCTCTCCCCCCTCCCAGGCCACCCCCTTCCCCCTGCAGCACATCTCTACATCTGTTTATCTTCCTTTTCTCAGCATCTTAGTCTCCCCAGGCATCTCACATTGAACTTGGAGCCAGTTTCTCCCCTGGTCCATGCACTGGTCTCCCCCAGTTGGCTACTTCTGCCCTCCCAAGAATAAGAGAAGAGATGAGGGGGAAAGGTGATGGACTCAGGTGGATCCACAGTGAGTTTCTAAATCTCCCTGAGCCCCACCCCAGTCAAGCTCTCTGGGACCCCAGGGCCCTCCTTTTTTGGCTCACTACCCACCCGGAAGTCCTCCTTCAGCTCTGACCTCAAGCACTCCAGCTGCTCTAATCCACCCTAGGCTTTCCCACGCCCGTGACTGGGATGAACCCCTAGCGTCCGGGTCTGAACCGGATCTCCCCCTGCAGGGCGGGGCTGAGATTGGGGGGAAGCCCTCAGGGGACCTGCACCCCCACCCAGGAGGCTGCAATTTCTCCCCTTTCATTTCCTTATTGTTTCTGGAGAAGGGTGTGACAGGGAGCTGAGGGAGGCAGTGGGAAACCAAAAGCCTAGTTTTCAGTCCCAGACCCAACTTTGGGAGGCTTCATATTTCCCACCTCTAAAACGGGGGAGCAACTGGATCAGCTGATCTGCATGAACCTTGGACCAGTGGGAATACCCCAGGGTCATAACTTTCCAAGTTCCCTCCAAACAGTGATCCACAGGCCCTCACTGTGTTTACATCGCCCAGCAGGAGGGTGCAAGGGCCAAGAGGCAGTCTGGGGACCCTCAATTCTGTGGCTGGCTGAGCGCAAGTCTCTCTCTCTCCATTGTTCTGATCCAAGAGGACGAAGAGCATTTGCCTGATGGAAAGGTCAAGGAGACCCTCAGACGGTAGGTCCCAATCCAGGTCCAGCCCTGCGCATGTCCACTCTTCCAAAATATGCCGTCCAATACTGATCACCTCCAGGCTGTCCAGTTTCTGACACAATTTCCACACAGATGGTTCCCTAAACTCAGACCCATTCAGACTATGGCTCCTCCTACTTAGACCCCCCCCCCAACATTTACTTCTTAAGATATGCCCCGGTACATTCATTAGTAGTTGGTCACCTTAAATCCTATGTTTAGTCCTGGTGCTCTCCAGAGATAACACTGGGATCCCCCACTACCCGGGACCTCCACCTCCCACCCTGGTCTCTGCCTTCCCCATCAGAGAACTGATACCTCCAGCCACCCCCCTCCACTTCTCAACGCTCCCAGTCCCTTCCCTAGACAGCTCTGCCACAACCTAATGCACCTCACACCTCCCCAGACCTGGGATTGGCCCCTCCCAGGCACCATGCCAAGCCCTGCAAGCATGGGGATCCAGGAATCCCACTCAACAGTTTCAAAACTCAGACCAGAGCTCCCTGTAACCACTAGATCTTGACCTCTTGCAAACCATTCCAGCTCGACACGTGTCCAGAGCCCCGGGCCACCTCCCCAATCTCACACTTTCAATTATAGAGCAAGTGAGCAAAGCAGGAGTCCTTACAGCAAGAGGAATATGGGCTAGATTTGGGTAAGGACTTTCTGTCAGTTTAGGTGGAGGGAATTACGATATGCCCCCACCCCCTACTCTGGGAAGCCTTGTCTGAAATGGGGCTTGAGTTTAGAAATGGCTGGAGGTTGCTGGCTGGGGGAGTGAGGAGGGGCACCATTTGAAATCCTCCAGCCTCTGATTTGGGGACGCTCCGCAGAGGGTCATGGATGGAGACAGGGGTGTGAAGACTGACTGCCTCGCCTGCAGATGCTGATGGCCACATCACTTGCTCTTGAGTCCCCAATGTTGACACGGTCTGAGTGCTGGTCTATCTAGGCTACCTGTTATTTCAGACTCTCCAAATGCAACTTCATCTGGAGAGAACCTCTGTCTCTTACCCCTGAACCACCAGCTCCTGTTTCTGATCTTTCTTAGCTTACCAGCTGATCCTTGTCCCTGAACCCCATTCTGATCTCCACTCCTGCCCTCAACACTGTATTCTAGCCCTGGCTCCCTTCCACCTCAGACTTCCCTTAATGGTGACCCTCTCCTCTCTCTCTCTTAGTCCCTATCTTTCCCCTTCCCTTTGAACCCCATTTCCTGAAGTCCTCCTACACTGCTGCCTACCCGGAGCTCTGATTCCTACCTCAGGTTTGTTCATTTTAATCCCTCTAGGAACTTAGAGCCCAACACCCGGCGGCCCTTACCTTTAAGATGCGACCTGATCCTTGCCTAAATTTTCCTCCCATCTAAGCCCTAGCCTAAACGGGCTCTCAATCCTTGTCGCGGGTCTCTAACTCCCACACCTGGTTTCCGTGTCCCTAGCTCCTCGACTCCCCAGCTAAATTCCTTGGGCCCCATTTGAGCGCACACCACGGTCCCTGCCCCCATTTTAGCCCACAGCCCGATACCTGCCCCCCACTTCCCGCTCCCCGAGGACACACCTCGCCCGCCTCCGGGTAGTAGCTCCACTCGGTCAGGTCATGAGCCTCCATCTTCACCGAGCCCAGCATCCCCCGGTCCTGCGCCCCCACCCGCCCCGGCTCCGGCCCGGGGAAACCGAGTGCGCCGGTTCTCTCGGCGCTCGCACGTCCGACCGCCCGGGGTCCCGCTGTCCCGGACGCCGCGGGAGGCGGCCACGCTTTATAGCCGGGACACCTCCGCCCTCGCCCGCCCCGGGCTGCCCTCCCGCCTCCCCGAGGGCGGCGCGGTCGGACTGGGGCGCCCCCTGCAGGATCGCCAGGAGACCGACCTCGGGCGTCGGGAGTCGCAGCCCTGGGATCCGAGAGCCAGAGATGGATGAAGAGGGAGGGAGCTGCGGGTGGGAGACACTGCTGCTACTAAGGACCCGGAGGACAGAACCACCCAGGCGCACCCTTCTACCCCAGGGGGCTCCATCGTCTCCACCTGAGAAAGCGAAAAGCCAGAGCCCGGCGTGTTCGACGCGGAGTAAAGGAGAGCCGGCAGCGCTATGGCCTGCAGAGGAACCGGCATGCCATTATAAGGACCTGTCCGAGACGCCCGAAACCACATTCCAATGGGACCGACAGGGACACTGGGGCTTCCGACGGCTGTGAATACTTCAGACTGTGTACAGGGTCAGGACCAAAGGTGGAGCGGCGCAGGGCCACTGCTTAGACCCTATCAGGTCAACAGACCCCTTCCAAGACCCACGAGCTTCGCCCAGGGGCCTCTCCACTCTAACACCAGCCAGCCGTCCAGGACCCCGGGGCTCCGGGAACTCCATTTCCCAGAAGCCTCTACTCCCCCTTCCGCCCAGTGCCTATACCAGGGACTACATTTCCCAGAAGGCATGGCGTTCGAAGGCCGGAAATGGAGGCTGTCCAGGAGGAGGATAGGGGAGGGCGGAGGGCAGCTCGCGAGGCACGAGGTAGAGGCGGGGGCGGACCGCGGACTGGACTCCATTTCCCGGCGGGCCTGTGTGTGAGGCGCGTGCGTAGTGTCACGGCGGCGGGCGGAAGATGGCGGTGGCGGCGTCTGCGAAGAGGCGCTGCTGAGGGGGCGCGAGGGGGACGGAGGCCGGAGCCGCGGTGAGCGGGAGGCGGCGTGAGGGCCCGAGGACTAAGGGAGGAGGGGCCCTGAAGAGGCCGGGGCGCGGGTGGAGGGAGGCCCCCTGCGAGGAGAGGGGCGCAGCGGCATTCGGGCCCCCAGTTTCTTCCCTTGCTCAGGACCCTGCCTTGGCTCCCTAGTGCCCTCGGGGTAAAGTTCCACCGTGGGCCCGCAGGCGCGTCCACCTGTCGACCTCCACTCTCTGCCTTTGCTCGTCCCCCACCCAGCGCAGCTGCACTGGCTCTCGGCTCCTCAAACTCGCCATGCGCCTTCCCGCTCAGGGGTTTTGCACATACTGTCCCCTCTGCCCGCAACATCCTGTTACCCATTCTGCCTGCCTAACTCCCATTCATCCTTCGGGTCTCGGCGCCTACGTCACTTCCTCTGTGAAACCCTCCTTTCCCGCCCTCCATCCCGAAATCCGTCTGCTCAATGTTTTCATAGGCCTCGGTTCCTTTCCTTCTGGTCACGTGGGGTCTGACTTGTTAGACCTTTATTTGTGTGTTCCTTGGTTATGTCTGTGACCATGAGCTTCCTGAGCACCAGGACGCGTGTGTCTCAGCACAGTGGCCACCACACTGAGGATACCCAGTAAATGTTCGTTGAATGAATGAAAAGTACCCCGAGAGCCACTCTGGAGTAACAGGGAAGTAGTCATGTTCCCACGTGGGAATGAGGCAGTACACTGGTAGAGAGGGCAACCAGTGATATTGCTTATAATAGCCAAAGATTACAAACATCCCAGATGTTTTTCAGTAGGAAGACTGGCTAAAAAACCCAAGGTACATCCGCCAACAAAATACTATGCAACTGCAAAAGGAAACGTGGGAAAAAAGAAAAACGAATGAGGAAAATCTCTATATATTGCTAGAGTGGGCTCCAGCATACATTAAGTGAAAAGAAAATGGAAAATAGTGATTATTGTACAGTATATAGCCAGTCTTTTATTCTGGGTCCCACATCTGTGGATTCAACCAACCTCAAAATGGAAATGTGAGAAAAGGTTGTGACTGTTCTGAACATGTATAGACTTTTTTTTCTTGGCATTCTCAACTATTTACCTTGCACCAGGTGTTGTAAGTAGTCTGGAGATGATTTAAAGTATGTAGGTGAATAGATGTAGGTTATATGCAAATACTATGCCATTTTATATAAGGGACTTGAGAATCCATGGGTTTTGATAACCAAGGTGGTGGAGCCAATCCCCCTGGGATAGTGAGGGCCAACAGAAGAAGGGGGGGATATACATATATGTGTATGTAGATACAGATATAGGTATGTATTTAAAAAGCAGCAACTAAAGGGTAAACCAGAAAGCAGAAGAAGGAGGAATTGATAAAAGAATTAGGTGGGTCTTGATGTATTATCATGAAAATAATGGGAGGGCCAGGTACCTGTGGCACACGCCTATAATCCCGGCAACTCATGAGGCTAAGGCCAGAGGATCCTGAGATCAAAGCCAGCCTCAGCAACTTAGAAGACCCTAAGCAATTTCATGAGTCCCTGTCTTAAAATAAAAAAGGGATGGGGATGCGGCTCAGTGCTAAAGTGCCCCTGAGTTCAATCCCCAGTGCCAAAAAGAAAGGAAAGAAAGAAAGAAAAGAATGTGAAGGCTCATTATGTTCTGATTGGGGGGTGGCAGCATACTAATTGTAAAGTGGTCCTGCCTCTTGGTTTAACGAACATACCAGGGTGAAGAAATTCCTTTCAGATAAATGACACAGTAAAGTGGTAAGAAAATGAACGTGGATCCATATTGCCAGCTCTTCCTTTTACAAGCCAACATTCAGCTGTCTTTACCTCCCTGGCTTTTGATTTCCTCATTTGTAAAATGAAAATTAAAAACAATATCTTTGAATCCCCAGCACCAAGAAAATAGAATGAAGTTAACTTAGAGTTGGTGTCATGAGACTTAAGTGAACTAACACATACACTAGAATTACACTCAGCAGGTAGTAAATGTTCTTAGCTGTCATTTTTTAAGTATTCTAGAACCAAAGGACAGAAATACTGAGCCCTGTGATTGGGGTCCTTTGGCGGGAGTGTTGATTCATTCGGCGGGTATTTATTGAACTTCTACTAGGTGCCAAGCACTGTTCCAGGCTGGGGATATGGGAGGTGAACAAACACTGACAAATCTCTGTCTTCTTGGAGCTTGTGGACATATAGTATGTTGATGATGATAAATGCCATGGAGCAAAAGAAAGTGACAGAGGTGGAGGGGTTGGCTTTGAAGTAGGGCGGTCAGGAAAGGGCTCACTGCAGAGGCATTTGAGTGGAGACCTAAAGGAGGCAGTTGGTGCAACAGCTGGGAGGGAAAAGACACATGAAGCCTTTGAGGAAGGTGTGGGTGGCATGCGCACAGGACGCTGAGCACAGAGGAGGGAGAGCCCTCTCCCACCAGGCCTGCAGACCTTGATGGGGGCTTTGGTTTTGAGTCTGAGAAAGACATGGGAGGAACGGGCAGCAGGGAAGCTGGGGGAGCTGTTGGATGCCCGCTTCTTCCCCAGACACCTGCAGTGAGCGGCTGCTGTGGACAGTGTGTTGTGTTTCTTTTTAAGAATGTATCTTCACCCTCTTCAAATTAGTACTATGAATTTCAGTGTCCTTCAGACCTTCCATGTACACAACAGTAATAGTTACAGTTACCTGATGATCGCTGTGTGCGCCAGCTCATCCTTAGAGCACTCACTGTCCCTATTGTACAATTGGGCTCAGCTCAGGTTGCTCTCTATCTGTGCAGAAACAGACAAAAGTGGCCTGAAGGGCATGTGTGGCTGTCATGCAGCAGGCCGGGTGGCCTTCCTGACATGTTCCTGCCTTCCTCGTGCATTGGACTGAGATCCACCCAGTTGCTTTTACTTTGTTTCCTTCCTTCTCTGCTTTTTGGTTTATCCTCTGGGGTTTTTGTTTGCTTGTTATTTGGGATGGGGTTATACTCTGTTGCCCAGGCTGGTCTTGAACTCCTGGGCTCCAGTGATCCTCCTGTACCAGAGTACGTGGGACTACAGGTATGTGCCACCATGCCCCACAGTTTTTCTGTTGTGTTTTCTTTCTTCCTTTCTATACATATATTTCCCTCTCTTTGATGCCAAGGGAGCGGCATGGCAAACCCCGTCTTCCCCGCCTTCCCCTCTGCTGGTCTTCATGTGGTGCGTGCATCCTCTGTGCAGAGATTTTCCTTTTTCCCTTTTTTCCCTTGTTCCTTTTTAGAGCTGCGTAGTCTTTTATCATGTGGGTGGATCGTAATTTTTTTCAGCCAGTCTCCCTATTTGAGAGCATGTGGTTTGCTTCTAGTGTTTTGCTGTTGTAAACAGTGCTGAAGTTGGGCATCTGTGCTTGCTATCCACATGAAATCATTTCACGGTTTTGCAGTGTGACTTTGAAAGATGCTACAGACATCCTCTCATTTTTCAAAACATCCCCCTAGAACTCCAGAGACTGACTGAAGCATGATGGGTTTCAGCAGTCTTCTCTGATGCAGTGAGTCCCTGCTGTGTGCTGGGTCTCAGTTCCCCGGAGCTGTTTTAGAAAGTGTGCTCTGGTGTCCTATCCAGGGTACAGCCCAGTTGGAGAGACAGGAGGCAGAGGTCAGTGAGGTGGCTGCTGGGTGTTCATTTGGTCATTGTTCAGCACTTGTGGTCAGCCTGCTGTGGGTAAAGTACTGGAGATGAGGCTTAGAGTTCCCCTCTGACCTGGGGGACCTCACTGTCCCCCAGGTGACACTTGTACACACAAACATAAGCCAGAGAGACTGGGAAGGAAGGTTGAGCCCTTTGCATTGGGACGAGTGTCTCTCCCAGCTCTTCTACAAGGGCCTAGACCTTGAGCCAACCCCTTCTTTTGCAGGGAGTACCTGATGGCAGCCATGGCAAGTGGCAGTGGGGACAGTGTCACCCGCCGGAGTGTGGCATCACAGTTTTTCACACAAGAGGAGGGGCCAGGCATTGATGGCATGACCACCTCAGAGAGAGTGAGTATGGCAGGGGCTGGGAGTGGGCAGGCACAGTTCTGGCCTCTGGATGACATGCCCCAGGTGACAGCACTGGGACTGCAAGGGGCTGGCAAAGCCATCTTCATCACCCGCCTCTTCTCTCCTTTCAGGTGGTAGATCTCCTGAACCAGGCAGCGCTGATCACCAATGACTCAAAGATCACAGTGCTCAAGCAGGTAAGGCAGGGTCCTGGCTGGGCAGGACAGGAGTGGGGAGCTGGAAGCCTGTGGAAGAGAACACTATGGGGACACTTGTGCCCACACTCACCTCGTAATGCCTGCCAGGAGCTCTGCCCGGCCACCTGCGCTCATTCAGTTCTCTCTGAAGTTCCATAAGGGATGGGGCGCATCACTGTACACAGAGCAGCAGAACTGAGTCCCTGTGGTCAGCATCTGAGCCCAGGTCTTCTGC
Source organism: Geosciurus inauris (assembly GCA_004024805.1). Taxonomy (NCBI): domain Eukaryota; kingdom Metazoa; phylum Chordata; class Mammalia; order Rodentia; family Sciuridae; genus Geosciurus; species Geosciurus inauris. The sequence continues at coordinate 51,376 of PVHX01009532.1, forward strand.
TCTTTGTGTTTGCCTTTCCTCTCTACCAGAGTGTAATCTGGAGGGGAAGACGTGCCTGTCACCAGACAGTGGTGACCCCGAGTAGGCAGGGCTGGCCTGGAGAAGCCCAGGGATCTCCTGGCCTGGGGATGGCCAGGGGTAGAGGGGTTTGGGAAGAGCTTTCTGGAAGAAGGGACATCTGAGCCAAGCCCTGGAGGATAGGGTGGTGGGAAGCACACCAAATGGGAGGGAGAGGATCTCGCGCCAAGGGCTCAGGGTGAGCGAAAGGCAGAGGAGGGCGTGAGCTGCGGCTGCGCATGGAGCAGAGCGGGAGGCAGTTGGAGTCCAGAGATCACGGTGCAGGTTGCCTAGGTAAGAACCTCAGTTCTGTTTCTGGCTCAGTGTGGCCTTAGAGAGCCAGTGCCACCTGAGGTAGAGCTGCTGACAGTGGTATGGTCATGGAGCCACTTACCCATGGTACCTTGAACCTTGGGAATGAGGCCCTGCACCAGCTCTGGGCTTACAAGAGGAAATTTGTGGGCTTCTCTAAAGAGCCTGGCACAGAGGCCTCAGGAATGGGTTCTCACGGTCATGGGATGCTTGCTGAATAGTGACAGTGTGAGGTCGGGAGAATGGACGGGCAGGGAGGCAGGCAAACCTCAGGAAGGTCGAGCCTGGGCACATCCCTCCTTCCTTCAGCCCTTTGTGTATCATGTCCTTGCCACTGAAGCCTCCCAGCAACCCTGTGAGCTGAAGATCAGGGTCTCATTTTACAGAGCAGCTGACTGAAGCTCAGGAAGGGGTAGCCAGCTGCTCAGGATCAGGGTAGTGAGTGGCAGAGCCGGGAACTGAATTGAGTTTCTCCACTGCCTAACCCCATATTTTTCTCCCTGCTTCTGTCTGCAACAATTGGATCCTGATTTTGTATGTCTGATCCTCTTCCCCACCCCAATCTCCTTCCAGGTCCAGGAGCTGATCATCAACAAAGATCCCACACTACTGGACAACTTCCTGGATGTGAGCAGCAACAGGAATGGCCCTGGGTGAGGGGTGAGGGAGGGCTCCTGCTGGCACCTGACCTGCCTTCCCATCTTCTCTGACATTGCAGGAGATCATCGCTTTCCAAGCAGACAAGTCGATTGAAGTGCGAAAATTTGTCATTGGCTTCATCGAGGAGGCATGGTATGGGGTGGCGCCATCCATGGTGTCATTAGCCTCGGAAGCTCTTGGTCTAGCCTGGAGCCTGCCTGGGGTCCTGCCTTCCATTTCCTGGACTCATTCTCCCTCCCATTTACACTATTCCTCAACAAATGTCTGTGAGGTGGCAACTAGGGATCCGTCTGTGACTCCTCAGCTTCCCCTGCACTTCACATTCTCACAGGTGGGGCTGTCGCCCTGTCCTCAGAGTCCGTGTAGCAGCTCATCATTTTCAGCCGCTTCCTCCGCCCTACCCTGGGCCGCACTACCCTTCCCTGCTGCCCGATGGCTTCACTGGCCTTCTTTCTGGCTCCTGTTTACTGGCTTGACTTTTTTTTTTTCTTTTAATGGAAATGAAATTCATATAACAAAAGTTTAGCTGTTTTATTATTGTTACTATTTTCTTCTGAAGAGACAGTCTCACTGTGTTATCCAGGCTGGCTCTGAACTCTTGGGCTCAAGCAGCCTTCCTGCCCCAGTCTCTGCAGTAGCTGGAACTACAGGTGCACAGCATGGCCCCTGGCTGTAACCGTCTTAAAATCTTCTGTGGCATTTAGTCCATTTACAGTCTAGTTCCACAGTATTTCATCCCTGAGGAGAAGCGCTCCACTCCTTTCCTGCTTGCACTTTGGCATTTGAGGGCTGGGGTGATGCTGCTAAAATGGGAATTGGATGTTATCACTCCCTGGCTTCCAGACCTGCTTTCAGACCCCCGTTGGGCCACTGCCTTACTTAAGTTGAAGCCCAACTCTCCACCTGGCCCCATCTCCCTCTCTGCTTAGAAAACACTGGGGAGTGTCCCAGCCTGTCCACTTGTACCTGCGAGGGACCCTGGGCCCCAGCTACAGGGAGTGCTCTTCCCTGGGTCTCTTTCAGAAAGCCCTTCCTGCCCCCTTCCTCTGGCACACCTCCTGTGCTGCCCTTTGTAGTGCTCTTACTAGTTGAAATTACCCCAGTAATTTCCTTGCCCACAAAAACATCAGCCTTGCAAGGACAGGGCTTGACGCTTATTGGCCGCTATCTCCAGAGCTTGCCTGAAACAGGTTGGAGCTAGCAGAGACTGACTGTGTATTTGTGGAACAAGTAAATGAATTTTATCGCAGTAATCATAAGGATGCTTCTGCCTTCTCAGTATTAGGTCCTTCCCTAATTTTCACCTGTAATCCTCACAGAGTACTGTTGGTACCGTCTTTTGATAGAAAGGGAAACTGAAGCTCTAAATGGTAAAGTGACAAGTTTGCTCATTTACTTATTGAATCATTAGACATTTACCTGATGCTTTGTGACTAGAACAAAATAAAATAGCCTGCATGAGTGCTTTCTGTTTGCCAGGCACTGTTGAAGTGCTGGACCTACTCTGGTATTTGATCCTTCATGTGACACTGTGGATTAGTTACTAGACCCATTTAATTGAAGAGAAAACAGAGGTTTGGAGAGTTGAAATGAGTTTTCTTAAGGTCAAGGCTGGTTTTTGTCAGGGCTGGGATTTTATCCTGTCCATGATACCAGAGCCCAAATTGCCAGTTTCCCCCTTTTACTGGGAGAATTTGTAAATTTTTTGAGTTTGCCAAAATTCAGTTGTTCAGCCAGTGTGTGCTGTGTCCTGCTCTGTGCAGGCATTCCTGTGGGGCTGTCGGGACTCAGCAGTGAGCACAGCTAGGTGTGCAGTAGGTGCTGTTACTGTTCCAAACAAGATAAAGTCACCTGCCCAGATTCACACAGTGGTCTCTCCATTGCTCTTTACAAGTACTGTTCCTGCCTTTGTGGAGCCAAAAGTTGTTTCTTTTTTATTTTACTGATTTGATTAATGTTTAATTTCACGTTGTAAATATACACTGCAAGAATCTCATGTATGTGTTGAGCATTAGGGGTTGGCCGCCGTGAATTCCTCTATGTGTTGACCAGTTGTTTGAGGCCTTCCATTCTTTGTGTTTACAAAGGTGACCTGCTGGTACTCAGCACTAGGATAGGGTGCCCAGTTAAATAAACAAAACTAAAGATGGTATAAAACAAAGTGATTTAAGTAACACTGCTGGCTGGTATTTATCAAATGTTTCCCAGGGGTCAGTTCTAAGCACTTTATTTTTGCAATTTTCAACAACCTATGCAATAGGTACTGTTACTACTCTAAATAAGATAAAGTCACTTGCCCAAATTCACACAGTTGTCTTTCTCTATTGCTCTTCACATGAAAAGCAGGATAAAGGATAAAGGAGAGGGGATTGCGGGACCAACCAAAATAGAGGGTTAGGGGCAACTCAGACCAGAGGTGTCAATCATTGTTCTAAGCTTCCAGGTGTGGTGGCAATCAGAGCAGGTGTAGTCCTTGACCCTGGCACCTCTATTCCTGTTCCCTGAGATACGGGCCCTGCGTTCCTTTTTTGCCCGCATACCAGTTCGCATAACCTGCCCCGATACCACCTTGACCTTGTGCCTTTTCCTCCATCTCCAGCAAACGAGACATTGAGTTACTGCTGAAACTGATTGCAAATCTCAACATGCTGTTGAGGGATGAGAATGTGAATGTGGTGAAGAAGGCCATCCTCACCATGACCCAGCTCTACAAGGTGGCCCTGCAGGTGAGAGCTCCCCCTTACCCAGGGGCATCCCATCTGATGATCTCATTCGTAGACAAATCTGTT